>JAYMTP010004206.1:0-15369 GCA_036897365.1 Geranium brycei | reverse complement strand
CATGGGTAGGAGACTTGTACAAGAAAGGTAATACATGTGTCAATATCATGCAAGACTTGTCATTTCAATGTCAATCAAGAGGAGTGTCCAACTAGTTATGGTGGGGGCCATTATTTACTTTTACAACAATATATATAATATATGGATGAAGAAGATATGATATTTGGAAGATATGTCGCACTCTAAAACTCCTTTAAGCGATTTTTGAGTCAATTTTCTTCATTTTGCCTCAAAATCTACAAATATGATATGATTAGCTCGTGAATGAATTATGACATAAATATGACTATAAGCTACTAGAATCGGGACAAAATCAAGTTTAAGTGCTAAGATTTTTCTCTAAAGGAGACGAAGAATACTTTCGCATCACCCTACACTTCAAATTTTCTCGTCTCGTAAAAACAAAGAAAAGAAAACCTACAAATTTGAATGCAGATAGTCCAAAATTAAACCTTAAGGTAACTAACTCGTAGGAGCAGTTTAGGCTCTCCTTAGAGCTTATCAAAATCGAATACCTACAAATCTGATATGTGCATGCAATGCAATGCAAATGTCCTAATCTAAACTAACTCGAGTCTAGTTGTACAAAAGCTCAAAATGACTTGCAAATGCAAAAAAAAAACAACTCGATTTTTACAAAAAAAAAAAACAAAGAACTCAATATTTACAAAAACTGATAGAATATTCTACAGTCATGCACTACAACCAATTCCCATCAAACATCACGATTATAGGACAAACTCAAAACTATCAAGCACAAACAATGACCAAGCGTGTTAAAGTAAGACATAAACCGAGAACTAATGCAAACATCAAAGTTTACAAATTGAAGTTGTTCTTTTTAGCTCAAGTCTTAATTTTATCAATGCAAGTTCTCGACTAATATCAATTACTTTTCACTTAAAACTTAGAGTTATATATTATTGGGGTTGACATTATCTTCACTAATCGTAGGAGACCTAGTTTCTCGAGTGCATTCATTTGTAAGGATTCATTGGTCTTGTAATGTTAGGCTTGAGCTAAGGGCGAGAAAGAGATGAATAAAAGCGGCCAACCATATGATCACAACTAGATTGCTTCTCCCACTTCTCTTTTTCATTGCATTGCACTTCACACCAGTTTTCTTACCAGACAATATGGCTACTCTAGGATAGCTAGCGACCAGAAACTTGACCAATGCTGCATATATACAGATCAAGTAAACGTTCTATCTTTTCTTTTGCTCAGCAATTGGAGATATTATTGATGAAACTAGAAAAAAGTCTCAAGGAGGGAATAAGAATTAGTCAAGTACATCAATTACATCATAGGAAAAAAATGGAGATGAGCCCTCTCTCTAGATTCGAAGGCTTGGATCATCTCCTCATCGGACACTTCGCATGCAAAACCCAAGGATTTGCATATTGTCCAAGCTCGAATAGAAGAATCTTGAATTTTAGATAGATCCGGGAGCTTAGACATACCATTAGTATTTGATTACATGATGGGAGGGATCGTGGTTTCGAGAATGGGTGGAGCCTCGTCGGTTGGAGGAGCATCAAAAAGGCTTTGAGGAGATCTTGGGCAAAAAGAGGGTTTAATCTTCTTGTGGATCCGGCGGCGGCAAAAAATAAGGGGTCTGGGGTCCTCCAGCGCTGATACCTTTTGAACTTGTTCTTTGTTCTTTGATTTATCAAAAAATTTCTTCCAAGGAATATTGAGTTCATTTGAAACAGAACCTATCTCAAGAGGCCCAGAAACCACTAAAGACTGAATCTCAGAGATAGAAGCCAAACTGGGCCCGTCCAGAGGAGGCCCATCACCATCTGAAAAGAGTCACAATTTAGTGTAATAATTAATACATTGTTTCTATTCCATTGCACCTTGACGAAGAACAGTTTAGTGCAATAATAATACATAACAGAACCAGTTTTTTAAAAACTGCAACAATGCTATACATGCCCTGGTAGAGTTACACTGCTGTGGTTATTAAAATTAGACAACTAAAAGTAATTACTCTATTTGCTGTTTCTTACTCTTCATAATTCCTGAATCAATTAAAACCATTTTTTCCGCTTTTTACAGGATTCAAAGAAACTCGTGAGGATTTAAATTTTCCAGTTATCTCTAATGCTTATATTCACTAGCCATAAAAAAGCCAGTGAGATACAAATGTGCTCATCAACCTGATGGACATTGTGGGATCTACAAAAAGAACACAAATTCCAACCACGGAGCAAACAAATACGGCCAAATCAACCATGAGCAACATAGTTTCAACAAAAAAAAAAGATGATGAATACTTCTGCCTCCCTTAGATGATAAAATACATTTATAATCACCACAATTTAGTTGGCTAAGTGGTTAAATTTTAATCTCATAATAACAGTTCAAGTCATAGCTGTATATAAATGTATCTATAAAAAGCATATTTATAAGTTCAAAGGACCTTAAATTAGGATTATAGAGCAAGCTCATCAAAATCCATACACCAAACAGAAGCAGCTCAAAGACCTACAACCATGAATTCTTGGATTTAATTTCTCCTTCCAATTCCCCCACATAATATCGGCAGCTGACTTCATAACCAACTGCCAAGCGTGGCTCTGCATCAACAATATTCAGTCGACATGAGAAATTAAAGGATATTTCTTTTATACTATGTGCAGGAGTCAACAAAAAAACAAGCTGTTTGGGCAGATGGGATTCTGGAGATTTTGGAGCTGATATCCAGATGGGATTCTTCCCACCAAGTTGTTGAAAGACAAGTTCAAGTGAGACAAGAATGTCAGAGAAGAAAAGCTTTGAGGGATTGTCCCTGAGAGATTGTTGTGCGACGGATCAAACGTTTCCAACATTCTCATGTTTCCAATTATGTCTGGGATCTTCCCATGTAAATGGTTTCTGGATAGGTTCAAGATGGTCAAACTATAAAGCCTTGTGATTTCCTCGGGAATTTCACCCATCAGAAAATTTTGTGAAAGGTCGATGCTGTTGACATACACGATAGTCGTGCTGTAATCTAGATTTGTTCCCTTAGACACTACCATCATGTGCAATTCCCCATTGGCATTTTCAGAAGTGTTAAAGCTGTTATTCCCATAAACCGAGGCACTCAAGTTACTGAGGCAATTGGGAACAGCTCCAGAGAAGCTGTTATGAGAGAGATCTAGTAAGTGAAGGTTGGGGAGTCTGCATAACTGATTGGGGATGTACCCTTGAAGGTCGTAGTACCTGTTCTCCTATCCATAAGAGTATGTTTCCTGACAACCTGTTTCCTCCGAGATCAATGGTCTTTAGATCCTTACAATTCTTCAAGGAAGAAGGAATTTCCCCTTGAAGATTGTTGTCACTCAATGCCAATATAGTGAGGGAATGCAAGGATCCATAGGAAGCGGAGATACTACCAGAAAACTATTATTTGATATATCAATGATCCATAAAGATTGCATACCACTCAAACAATCAGGGAGCTGTCCGGAAAACTGTTTGCTCCTAAGGGAAAGAACTTCCAAGTCCAATAACTTGCACATAGACAATGGAATTGAGCCGTTGAAACCATTGTCAGAAATTTTCAAGTATCTCAACCATCGCAATTGATCCCCAATATCTTGAGGAATAGGACCTGAAAAGGAGTTGCTGTCAAGATATACAGTTACATTGGAGGACCAAAGTGGGAAAGGACCCTCTATGAGATTATCACTCAAATCGACAGTGAATTCTACATTTGGAAGGTGCAACTTGTGTGGTAGCTTGCCCTTGATCTGATTGTGATATAGGTCCAAATGTTGGAGTTGAGAAGCCAAGTTTGAAAACCATTCTTCAGGTATGATGTCTGAGATTCCAGCATTTGTTATAGTGACATCGGTTATACAAGTCTGAACTCGGAGCCATTCAGGAAACAAAGGACCTGTTAGACAATCGTTGAGATAGATAGTCTTGAGCCTGAAAGGAGGAGCACGTTGAAGAGCAAGGACAAGGGGTGTGACTTGGGCACTTGAGCTGTCCTAGCAAGGTATAGGTACTCCAATTTGGTGAGATTGATAAGATGGGTTTCTGCGATAACACCTTCCCATGAATTTGCTTCCAGAGGCACAGCAAATTGGCTATCATCCCAGTAATTTGCCACCAGATGGGCAACTTTTAGTTCAGAGAACTTTCCTAAGCTATCAGGAATAGACCCATTCATGCGGTTGTAATTGAGATGCAATTCTTTCAACAATGACAAGTTACCAATTGATTTAGGAATCGAACCCCAAAACAAGTTTGAAGAGAGATCAAGGAATTGTGGGTTCTTGAGCAATCCTAATGACTCGGGCAACTCTCCTAGAAGTTCATTGAAGCTAAGCTGAAGTGACAATAAGCTACTGTTTGGGCAGACTCAAAAACTCTATAATTTCTCCACTAAACTTGCTTCTTGAGAGATTTAAGTGCTTGAGTTTGCAAATTCCCCCTGGTATCTGACCATCTAGGTGATTGTTTTCTGAAAAATCTAGGTATTCAAGATTTTTTTTTTGATCAGCAAATTACTTTATTAGAAAAGTAACAATACAAAACCAACAGCTATCACCCGAGGAGGGTAGATAGAGCTGAGGGATATAAAAAGTGATGTACAATGAATTTAGAGGTACATGAAAGCAGAGAATGGAATGAAAATAGACGGGATCATGAAGGTTTTTGACGTGCTTTAGCCCGATCAATCTCCCTCTCTTGAATGTCAAGGATAGCCTCTTGATCGGTAAGCTCTGTAGTGAATCCCATAGGTTGCATAAACTCAAAAGTTCTGGTGGCACCTTCAATTGAGGTATGATTGATTTTGGCAATGGTTGTTGAAGACTCTGCGACACCCGGTTGGGTAGAAGCCGGTTGGGGATCAAGGACAGAGATTTCATGAACATGATTCACGATCGGAGAAGTTGGAGGAAACTTGAAGTGGCGAGTGTTATTTTTGTGAATAATTGGACGGGGTTGGCAGCGTCGATAGACCAGAGGCACAAGTGACTTCCATCGTTTGCGTCTTCGAGATTGGACCTTCTTCAATCTGCTCTTTGATTTCCTAAATAAGGAGGCGAGAGGCATGTCCAGATCATCTTGAAAAACAGCAGTTGAGGATGGTTTCTGGAAAGGGAGAGCAAAAATCTGATCAGAGGATACATAAGTTGGGCCCAAAACATTAGGCCCAAACTTATTACCCAACAGATCAGAGCCCAACACCTTCACAGAAACAGATGGAAAGCATTGCTCGGGAGATGGCAACGAGACGTCACGATTGGAAAGCCCAACCTCGGGGAGCGAATCGACCACCGGAGCGGAGGCAGGAGGCATTATTTTAGGTATTCAAGATTTACCAAGTTTGCAAACTGGTGAGGGACTGTTCCCATGAAAGAATTATGGTTGAGATCAAGCATGGTGAGGCTTGTGAGATTAAACAACCAACGGGGAAATGAAGATTCGAAATTGTTATAGGAAAGGTCAAGAACTGATAGTGAAGTGAGATTGATGGAAGGAAGAGCGAGGGGAAGGGTCTCACCTTGGAGTGAGCAGTCATATAAATGCAACTCCATCAGAGACGGGAGCATGTTAAGCTCTCGCAGTGAATCTTTCCCAACAGATGTCAGATCCAAATATCCCAAACTAAGATACTCCAACGAGTAGAGTCCCGAGAGCCAATGCAGATTCTCTACCGCCAACTCAAAATTTGTAGACAGATCAAGATGCTGCAACTTGTGTAAGGATGAATCAGAGAGATCAAGATGCCTCAGATTCTTGAGCTGGCCAAAGAAATTTGGTATACTGATTCTGAAGTAATTCAAGCTAAGATCTAGACACCTCAAATGCTTCAGCTGGAGCAAAAAAGAGTTGATCTCACCACCCAAATGTGATTTTCTATACGCAATGTCCTCCTCAGGAGTGATAAAGGGATCAGAATCGTTGAACTGAAAAGGGTTATGGAGATCGAGCTTGAGAACATGGCTTGATATGTCGTCACAGTGAACCCCAGCGCATTGACAGCAATCATGATCATCATCCCAAGAAGAAAGCCTGCTAGAAGGATCTGTTAGGTCTGCTCCGTCTCCATGCATTGCACATGAACAACGCAAACACAGTGTTTGATATGTGAAGGCATAAAGATTAACATGACTAGAACCAAGCCAAAAATGAAACTGCAACTGTTTTTGTCACACCCCATGATCACTACCTCTTCAAATTTTGAATACAGAGATTATAGTATGACAGGGAAAACCATCCAAGAGATGGTCAAAGTCAACGGACCAAGACAGCACTTGTACTTAAGGAAGTGTCATTGACTAGTTGACTTGTTGCATTGACATGGACATGCCATACTTTCCAGGTAACATCAGCATGGATGGGCCACACATCAGACATTATGGATTTGACTATAACAAATAATTAATAACTGGGCACTGTTTTAGTGCGAGACCTTGAAAAACTTGCACTCATTATTAGACTTACCATAGAACTACCAATTTATTAGTCTTGTATGTAACAGATATTCAAAAGTAGTGATATATGCACATCAACAGACACCACAATACAAGAAGGCTTGGTTCAGTAATAAATACAACATTCATACAAGCCCTACTTGTTATTAGTATCATTCATGTCTACTGTTCTCGTAACTTAATTCCAAGTCTTACTGTTTCTAAGCAAAACTACTGAGAACTAGTAAACGCCTACAACAAAATGCTCTCTCTTAATATATGACAATCGATCTAAACTCAATCATTATACTACCCTCCTATCATACCATGATATGAATAAGGAAACTTAATTCAATAAAACTCCATTGAAGGGGATAGAGTTCAGAATCTTTACTAATATGTCCACTATTGAAGCATCAAACCACTAAGACATTACAACAACAACAACAACAAAAATATCCTCAACTACAAACATTTAAAAAAGCATGCGGAAGTCTTCTAAGCTAAATGAGATTTGTTTTGCTAACGAGTTTTAATCTCTTCCAATATTTTTCAACAGATGCAAAATATTACCTTTGAAGAGATAGCCCAAAAATGCTGACGGCTAAAACTGGTATTGGGGCCACAACAACTGGAACCAACCGTATCACTTTCTCATGACTTTTAATCTTGCACAATCCCTCTGAATGGCGAACAATGACCTTAAAATGGTATAACATGATTATTTACCTCATTATCATGTCACAGTCGCACCGTCTTAAGCACAAGTAGCAAAATCAGATTGACCCCCTTGGTGGAAATGGAAACAATTTGAACGAGAAACTGCAAAGTCCACTTCGAGATTTCATAGGTCTCAAAGGATGCATCTTTCATCTTTGTGCTCCATGCATAAACTTGCAAAACAAAGAAATGTACAACATGAAATAGGTGCAAGTCCATTCCTATCCCTCATTTTTTCAAAAATTTCAAAAGAAGATGGTAGTTGAGGCATTTTTTCAATATAATGCTAGAAAAAAATGTTCTCCAAATAAAGGGCAAGATATAACACTTCCCAGCACCAATTGAATACAATAACAGTCTAGGAAATAAAGGAAGTAACGAAATTCAGCAATTACCAATCCTCATCACACCCAGCAAGAAGTTCAGTCAACTGTAAGAAAAGCTACTGAAAAGTAGAACAGAGTTTCACACCAGTTTTCTTCAGCCAGACAATATTCTTACTCTAGAATAACTAGTCCGCCTCAAAACAATACCACCTAACGTGACCAAAAACCCGACCAATGCTGCATATATACAGACTAAGCAAACGTTCTATCGCCCAAAAATCATGGTAACACGCAAGTAGAAATACCGTAGAACAGTAGCCAACTAAATCTGTGTATAAGGATAAAAAATGTGAAGGACAATTCATAACATCTTCAGTTTCACTGTCATATTTAACACCAACATAAGACAAAACATACTCGCAAATTGTGGATATGTTGGAATCATTAAAAGTTAATTTTCCTCAGGCATATAAATGATAGAAGAGGAAGTTTTATGTAATTTACAAAATTATTACAATTCCACAAAATGAACTTACCAAGGTTATAAATACTTTTAACTAATTCCAATAAAAATAGCAGAACCTAATCATTTGATGAAATAAGATAAAGTAAAACATAATCAAGATTTCAACAATCAAAACAGCACAGGAGGAATGTGTTCAAATAAGTCTCGGCTTTACAAGCCCTGTGACTGACCCTGAAATGATCCAGGCTTTTGAAGCTAATGAGACAGAGCATCTGACCAAGCTCAATGCAAAATGTTGAGATCTCAGGGCTTCTATTGTTTTTTTTTACTTTCTATTTCTTGTCTCATCTTTTTAATTTTCCTAATTGTATTTTCCTAGCTTTGTTGATGTATTTGGCCGGCTTTTATTACTATCTTGGAAGTTTTTGCTGTTTTCATCAATAAAATTTCACCCTTTAGCTGATAAAAAATGTATGCAATGATACAGAATAGCAAACTTAAATGGATAGCTTATAGCAAAATAGACAAAATATATTCTCCACAGTAAGCAACATATACCATGATACATAACAGTCATTAAGTTTTCCTCATAAATCTCTAGTGTTCTGTCAAAACCTAAAAAACCAAAGGGAACATAGACGGAGAGATTTATACTGCATACCTATCCCAAATACTCACTCATAAGAGTGAGCCACATGAGGACACAGCATGGAAGCACAGAAACATTATTCCCGTCGTTCTCCTTTGGAACAAAAAGAAACATAAATTAGAAGAATCTGAAAAACTATACTACGATCAACTCAGCAGGCATAAATCCATAAGTAGCAGAAATCAGGACTCTAGTGAAATTTGACCAAGAAACAACCATCCAGAGAAGATTAATACTTTAAACGAGGGACAATTAAGGTTAGTGTCACCTTCGCTGAAGCTTTTCTCCGGGTATGACTTCCCCACATCTTCAACTCTGAGTCATGCATCTGCAACGTCTTTTGTCACAAACTGGTTCCTTGCTTCTTCATCCTTCAAGCCATTTTCATTTGCAACAATACCTTCTTCCGCTACCAACTTATCACCTGCTTCTTCATCCTTCAAGTAGTCATCCTTTGCGACCACGTCATTTCCTTCCAACTTGCCCCCCAATTCTTCACCTTTTAGCTCTTTCATGCAAACATCCCGTAAACCTTCAAAACCTGGAACTCCATAATTACACTCTACTTTCACATCACCAGTAGCATTCCTCCCTTCAAAATTTGCTGACGAATATTCCATCTCCTCAGTTTTGTGATCACCAGCAACCCGAACACGTGAAACCTCCTCACCATCATTCTCAGAACCATTATCAACCACCTCCTCATTCAAATCCTCCCCTACATGATTCTTCATCTCCAAGAAGTGCATCCGCGTCCTCAAATCCGCCAAGCCCCTCTCCATCAAGAAAAGCCTAGCCTTGAGTGTCAAGTTTTCCTCCTCCAATTGAGCTATATGGGTATCTTGGCCATCAACCCGACTCTCCAAAACATTGCTATACTCACCCCCATGACTCGGATAGATCATCTGAAAACGGCTCAAGTCATGGTCCAATCTCCTCTCAACCTCAACATGTTCATCCAGATCACTCTCACACTCGGGCGACCTGAGCCTAATCAATCCCTTCATCGACCCATACCCATCAACCCCCCATTCCTCCTTTGCCATGTCACCCAGTACCTCCCTGGACGGCGAGAAACTGGGCGTTGGCAGCACCGCGGGTGTCGCCGGGAAAGGGGACACCAGCGAAGCAATGCCACCTGATTTCTTAGCTCGGATTATAAAGGATGTTGTGTTCCGAGGAGCATAAGGAGCGAACCTATTGCTAAATTTCTTTTTTGGGTAGAATTTTTTACAATTACCCAAGGGTTTTCTTCTCTGGTCTCTGCGCTTGTCACCACAACCCTTCCTGTAGTTCCAGTTATTTCTAGACTGAAAATTATACTTGTGGTTCTGAAACCTGACCTTGTTGTTGGGGTCAAGAGACATAGGTGGCTGTTGCCGAGACCATCCTCCTCCGCAGGTCATATTGTTCATCATCGGCTGATTCATTACCTGAGACTGAGGATTCATGTTCATCTCGTTACCGGAAATCAAATCGGATTCGATGCGATTGATTTTCGGAAAATGAAAACCTAAGGCTTATTCGAGACCGAATCGGAATTGTTAGATTTAGTTTTCCATTTGGAAACACAAATTAACGCGAATCGGAACAGTGAAAGCAAATTTATAAGGAATCGTAAGTTAGGAAATTTATAAGATCCGTCTTTTTCTTTCCTTTTCTGATTAGGATTCCAAGTGGTCGAGTTTTAAGTCGGCTTGCAAAAAGTATGTATTGAATTTAAATGTCGGTTAGAAAATAATTGTACTTATTTTTCGTTTTGAAATACGAGAGAAGTTAGGTTTCTCTAGGGCTATAAACAAACGAGTTCTTGTTTTTGACGAGCCGCTCGATCGTTAAATATTCGGTTCATACTTACTATAATCAAGTTCGATTTGTATTCGAGCTCAAGGCTGGACTCGTTTAATAAACGAGCCGAGTTCAAACCTAACATTTTAAGGCTTGATAGACTCGCGAATAATTAATTATATATATTTAAAAATATATATAATAGAATTTTATAAACCAAATCAAGTCGAGTCAATTTCAAGTTGACTCATTTATTATTTAATGAATTATTTATTTAATTTTTAGTGAATATTTGCATTGAAATTTAAGTAAACCGAATGGAGCTGAGCTCGAACTCAATCTTGTCTATTTTATTTTGAGCCGAACTCGAGGTCAGAGCTCATTCGAGCCCGAGCCGAGCCATGCTAAAATTCGGCTCGTTTACGCCCCTAGGCTTCTCCATCCTCTTTCTCAGTCCATTGATAATTGCCCTTGTGACAATGGAGGTTCTCCCTCATCTGCTTTGATGCCGACCACAGGGAAAAGAAACAAAAACATATGATAATCTCTTGTTTCTGCTTAAAATCATATGTTCACCAGACAGGTGGAATTAAAATCTTAATGGCATATCAGTAAAAATGACTTCTCAATGTTGCAGCTATAAGCAATTTATTGTGGAACCCAGATAATGATTATTGGCATCCAGAGAACACTTTAAAACAAAAATACTTGAATTGAACTAACAAAATCTGTACAAGCAAAGGACTACATGTTGAATCTGGATGCCCAAATTCTACAGTAAGGATACAGACAGAAAACAGCTTCTCTTTTCAAATTTATGTATACATTACATCATCATATGACTTGATTAGTTATTACCACTTTCACTATCTGACGCTTCTTCAAGTCTTGCAATTGCATCTACTAGGGCTTGTTCATGCTCCTGCATTTAGATCAATAAGCTTAATACAAACCTGGTGAGGAAAAAAAGATGGGAACATGAGAAGATGCTTAGTCTCACTTTTAACACTTTCTTTGCTTTATCAACTTCACTGGGATCGGGCAGAGTGGCACCAAAAACTTTTTTTACCTGTTTACATCACCCAACAACTCCACATTATTAGATAACACAATTAACCATATTCTAACGAAATAATCTTCTCATTATCCTCGTACCTCCTTTATTAGAGTATCAGTGTGAAGTATTTCAATATCACTGAAGACCTTCTGAGTTCCATTATGTGGAAATGTGAAGTCTTTCTTTGACTGGCCATTCATGGTTCCTCTACCTCTGTCAGCTCCAGGAACTACACCACCACATACCTTAGACTTCTTAATCCCACGGCCTAATTCAGAATTACAATTACCACCTCTACGAGAAATTGTTGGATCATCATTTTCCCACCTTATATCTTCAGGGGGTATCTATAATCATTGATTTAAAAGAGGATTTATAAAAAGGCATGCACTTAAAGATGTATATGATCACAAAACATGGGACTAATATGATGAAGAAAAAAAAGGTAATATAAGCTATGAGAAAACAGTGAATTGCATTATAATATTGGACATGGTTTCCTTCTAGAAAAGGAATACACCAAAACCTATTTGAATCAGGTTCAATAGACTTCCAGTGTTTGAATTCTCTTATCTATGCACATATGTCAACTAATTGACCACTGTTTAATCTTTCAAGTATCTTCATATGCTAACTCTAACTTTTTACTCCAATACATTGTGATTATGGAAGGTAAGCCTCAACAATAGGGTAAAGTTCTGTCTTAAGGTTGTAGGTTCAAGAAGGTTGCCTACATAATGACTCCCCCTAGACCACACAAAGTTGGGGAGCTTCATACACGTTCATTAAGATATCGTGACTACAAAGTGCTACAAACAGCAGGAAACCCTAAAACCATGCGTCTTGCTTCTCTTCCATCCCTAATGATGACAAAATTTATAGTCTTTCTATGTCGTAAGAGATTACACAATTCTTTAGCAACTTCAAGAATTTCAGTAAAGGGTGATACCTATCTGTATAGAATCTTAAATACTAATGAAGTAATAGGAAACATGTTCTCTAGGCAAACATTAGATTAGCATATAGTTCATAACATATTAAGTTCGAAAATCAAGGCAAAAAGATTACCTCTTTGAGATTTACCCATTCCTGCGATTCATTCTCCGTGTTAATATCATATACTAGAGCATGCCCCTACCAACAAGTATATAATAAGGTTAGGTCAAGGACTATATTTTATTGGAATGTTGTGTTATCATCAATATAATGCACCTTTTTATTATCAGCAATACAATCGGCGTGGGGATTGGAACTAGCGACCTCACGCATATTACATGAGGTCTCTGCCACGTCACCCACAACCTTTGGTAGTATGATGTACCTTAATATGGTTGTAGTCAGTTATAACAGCCTCATAAAATTGGTTGTCTGCAGGCCACCTTGTCCAAACTTTTTTTCCAATTAGTGGATTGTGGGTTGCTGCCTCAGTTGATCCATTTGCTGCAAAGGTACCTGACAAACCCCGATTGGCCGTTTGAACCTTTCCGGCAAGGCTTGTGGAAGGGTACTGCACACATAAATAGGACACTATAACAATTAAATAATAAAGAGAGAGATAGTTCATTTTATGCTGATACTGATCAACTTACAGCTTTAGGCTTGTTGGTCTTAGCTCCTGGGGGAGGACCACGCCTCAGTGCAGAAGAAGATGGGTGCACTGCAGAGGAGGGTACACGTACCTCCGGAGCCAGAGATGCTACAGAATGAGATGTCTTCTGTTTTTTGTGTGATGCTGAAACAGTGGAACTTGGTACAGGCTCATGAACAGGCTGAGCTGTAGTGAGCATTCCAGGTTGCAGACCACTTGCCTTCCTCCATTCCCTTACAACATCATTGATCATCTCCATCAAATGAAGAACGGACCAAAATTCATTACATAATTGACTACAGATTTCCATAGTAAAATGATATTGAGCAGACCTTATTCTCCTAATCATGCCATCATTATTAACTTTGGGCAGCAGTTCTCTGTGTTCCTCATCTGACACTCTCAATTCCTTTCCAAGTTCTGTAATTAGACTTTCCTTGTCCTAAACATAAAAAAGAAACGTGTTTCAGACCTGCTTGACATGAAAAATAGAAGTCAATTTTTTTTTAAAAAGAAATACCCAGGTAATGGCATCAGATTGAGCTTTAAATGCTCGCAGGACTGAACAATAGGCTTCTCGCTCGATGTGGTGAATCTGGGTGTCCATGTCCCCATGAATCCTAGGTAATGGAGCAGAGCAAACAGGAGCAGATCTTCCACCCCTTTGAAATCTATTTTGATGGGAAGGAGGAGTATCATCATCCGTACCTGCAGTTGAGTACAAGTAAGTTTGGCAAACAAGTACATACAGACTACAGACAATAATCATTCTCTGCAATCTAATTTGAAATATAGTATTCTCCTCCATTTACTGCATATCCCCATCACTGTTCTATTGTTCTGCAATCTCAATATCAAGGGCTGCAACAGAAACTCCTAAAGTTGTTCAAAGCAAAATCATACAATTCAATCCTGATTATGTGATTAAATTCCCACAAACAATCCAATATCAAATAAAGGAAGAGTTTTGAAGTAAGTCATAGAGACTTAACAGTCCATTGCAATATTCAATCAACATCAACTACCATCATAAAGAAGTAGAATTTTGCTCTAATCAAGCAAAAGGCATAAAAATTGATGAATTTGTCCAAGGATAGCAATCAAACACACATTGGTTCTTCAAAATTCAAAACTCAGCAACCTAAACCACTAGTCTGCGAAATTGAACCCTCCATAAAAAAAGAGAGAAAGAGCAGGAATATGTAAACGAACTCACCACTACTATCTGAAAGCTCGTAGTCCATGAAAATGAGCCACTTGCTCAACCTACAATTTGATGTGGAACCGTCTCTTTAGAGTTGCAATGCAATCGGATTCGAATAAACCGAATTATGAGTTTGTTTGGAAACAATGCTAGGGCTTTGCTTTGTGATTGCAGAGACGGAAACGGAGGTCGGACTTGAAAAGTAAATTTTGTCACCCTACTATGACTATCACACTAGTTTTGTAAGAGCTTTAATGATAAAAAGAGGCTGTGAATCTTGAATTTTGTTTTACAAAATATGTGCATTTGTAAGAAATAATAATTACATTTTACTCGGAATTAAGAATTATTGTTAAGGCCCCCTAGCTTGCGGTTAGGGTTTTGTGAGGTCCCACAACTAGGAATGTTCACGGGTCGGTTATCGAAACCGACCCCTCAGAACCGAACCGAACCGATGTTGGTCGATTTATCAATTTCATCAACCGAAATTGCCCAAATTGATCGGTTCGGTTTAACCGACCAATCGGGGCGGGTCGGTTGGTCAGTTCCCAAATACGAACCGATTATGTTCTGGGCCACTTACTTTGGGCCAATTTTGGGTCTAAAATTACAGAGTCCAAGTTCCAACCCTGTCAATTTCTATGTAAAACAACAAATATTTATAACTTTTTCTTCATTCATATTTTTTAGGGGAAAAACCATTGACAGAGTGTCAATGATGAAAAACCCCAACTATTCTAAACATAAAGTTCATCCAAACAAAACACCAACAAAATATAAGTTCAAGAACAAAACAACCATGGAAATAAACTGAGTTTTTAGCAATGGAAATAAAAAAATTTCTTCAAACTTCAAGCTCGTTCTCCATCTTCAACATTGGATCACCGGAACATGTGAGGAACACCTTCAGTGTCTGCAGATTGGGCCAGTTCTGTAGAAGATAAAAGAAATCCTAATTAGCAAACATAATTGAAATAATAAAAGAAACTGGAATGAAAGAAACAATAGCATAATAATAAAATTCAAATAAACAGAACTGATAAGAAGTTCAAATAATAAATACTGGAAGAAAAAATAGCAGAATTAGACTAGAACAAGGTAACATAAATTGAAATATAAGATGTGTTACCTTCTTCCATTGAATCTTGT
>JAYMTP010004205.1:0-15372 GCA_036897365.1 Geranium brycei | reverse complement strand
AATTTGAATTTGTTGACTTGTGAATTTGCATCAAGTTGAGTACTGTCATAGTCTCCATGTAGTTTATAGAGAGATCTTGTGGTTGGGTCTGAGTCTGAGTCGGTGGCTCAATTCTCTGGTTTGCTTCGATTGTCTCTAGTCATTTTGTGCTGTTTTTTGTTGTGTGTTGTGGTTTTGGTTGTGTTTGAGCAAGAACAGTAATGGGTTATGACCCAGGAGAGGGAAATTGGATCTGCAGGCAAGAATTGAAACAGTGGGCTAGAATTTGAATGAGTTGACTTGTGAATTGCATCAAGTTGAGTACTGTAGTTGAGTTATAGTTGAATTTGAACTGCACTTGCTCTCTAAGTGTGTGTGTGTGTAGCTTCAGTAGATTGATGATGTGAGGCTTGCTTGGTTTGTGACATTGTGACTTGATCCTGATTGTATTGCAGGTCTTTTAGACCTCAAAAGATGGTGGCCTAGATTAATAGTCTAAAAGCTCCATTTGCTTTGCAGATGGTTTGACTTCGCTTCTCTAGTTGAAACTGTTGGAATTTGTGTTTTTTGGTGTGTGTTGTGGTGTTGATTGTGTTTGACCAAGAACAGTAATGACCCAGAAGAGAGAAATTGGATTTGCAGGCAAGAGTTGAAACAGTGGGCTAGAATTTGAATGAGTTGACTTGTGAATTTGCATCAAGTTGAGTAATGTCAGTCATCATGTAGTTTGTAGAGAGATCTTGTGGTACTCTCTGTCTCTTATCTATGCTTTATCAATCAGTTAGAATGCGTTTCAATGGTTATGGTGAAGGAAGTTTAGCCATTACGATTACGTAGTAGTTGCTTGCACGGAACTGTCGTCATTCCATTCAAAGAAGAAAGTAATGGGGGCTCCGAAAAAGGAGTATCTTTCGTATACCGCTATATGGAATGCAAACGAGTAGTGAGGTCTATCCAGTTGAAATTTGAACTGCACTTGCTCAAAGTGTGTGTATAGCTTCAGTAGATTGATGATTTGAGGCATGCTTAGTTTGGGACATTGTGATTTGATAGTGGCCTAGATTAATCATCTAAAAACTCCATTTGCTTTGCAGATGTTTTGACTTTTCTGAGTTGACTTCGAATATCTAGTTGAAATTATTGGAATTTGTGTTTTTTTGGTGCGTGTTGTGGTTTGATTGTGTTTGACCAAGAACAGTAATGACCCAGAAGAGAGAAATTGAATTTTGCAGGCAAAAATTGGAACCATGAACTAGAATTTGAATGAGTTGACTTGTGAATCACATCAAGTTGGGTACTGTACTTGAGTTAGGTGTATACAGAGGTCTTGTGCCAGTCGCTTATAGTTGAATTTGAACTGCACTTGCTCTCAAAGTGTGTGTAGCTTCTGTAGATTGATGATTTGAGGCATGCTTGGTTTGTGAAATTGTGATGTGATCCAGATTGTATTGAGGATTGTTTAGGCCTAAAAAGCAATGTTCTAAAAAACGTTAGGCGCTAGTTGGGCGGAGAGGGCGTTTTGGGGATTAATCGGAAAATAAATCGAATTGAATGATCAATCGGGAATTATAGAGGATTAATCGATTTTTAGAACACTGCTCAAAAGATAGTGGCCTAGATTAGTAGTCTAAAAACTCCACTTGCTTTGCAGATGCTTTGCATTCTGACGAGCCTCGTTCCTCCAATTCCGAGATTGTACAAACGCCATCGGATTATGGAGAAGAGCGTCTGGTGAAACCCTTGAGGTTGTGTTCCTCTGCCAAATCTAGAGGTCTTGAATGTGGGACGGCGAGAGAGAATGGGAATGAGAATTCGAGGTTTAAGGTATATGAATATATGCAAAAGATGCTTAATTCTTCGGTGATTGTTAATAATATTTTGTTTTCCTCTATAGGTTTTAGTTGAAGCAGGGACTCGAAGTTCTGAACCTCAACTCGAGGTTTCCATGTCAAGTAAAGTAGATGTTGACGAGAAGTTAGCGGTTAAGCTCTTTGTCGACCTCTCCAAGTCCACCCCATTTCCATCCTTTACCAGAAGTGTGCAGACTGAGTTATCCAAGAAACCGAATAAGAACACAGCTGAGGAATCTTCTGTACATTCTGCTACCTCCAAGGCTCAAAAGGTGACTGAAGAATCACATTCTTGTAGTTTCAGAACCGAGTCTGAATCGTCTGATAAGCTATTATTCCCCTTGGAGGCTGAGTCTGATCAATCTGAATCGTCTGCTAACTCCAAACCTGTGTACAATCCATCCCGATCACAATCTCGATCCCAATCCCAATCATCTGATAAGATATTTCCGTTGGTAACTGAGTCCGATCAGTCTCAATCATCTGATCAGGTATTTCCTTTGCATCTGCTGTACTCATCGCTCATCTTTATGTGATTGTGACGTTTTTCAAGGTATTGATTTGGGTTTCGTTGCTCTGCAGAATCCGAGCCCTGATTTCAAGTCGTGGCTTTCCAACTTGAGACAACTTATCAAAGGAAAATCCAATGAAGTCTCCTCCAACGAGGCAGAATCCGTCAGGCGCACCAACAATGAAGAGGTCAAGAAGGCCAAAACCGTCTTTGAAACCTTGAAGTCTCTGGATTTCAGTTCGGTCTCTCTTCTTGAGCACTCCAGCTGCCTGGAGGGTGCCATCTCTACCCTTCTATCCGACCCTAACTGCACAGACGACCAATCTTTCACACTGCGCAAGATTCAAGAAGAGTTCTCAATCCTCTCCTCGCAGTTCAAGCAAGCTCGGTCCAACCTCTCTGAAGTATCTGAATCCCTATCATCAGGGAAAGCTCTGCAAACCGATCTCGATGCCAAGACGAGTCGTTTAGACAGTCTTGAGAAAGTTGACGCCGAGTGTGACAAAGAGATTGAGGCGTTACAGGGTCGGTTCGAGGACATGAAGGAGAAGAAGGCAAAGAACTCGCTAGAAATGGAGAGACTGTTCACAGAGACTAAAGAGAAAGAAGGAACATACAATCAGTATCTCCAGGAAGAACCCAAATGGAGACTGAAGAAGAGGAAGGCTGAGAGGGACTTGGAAAGGGTGGAGAAGGAATGGGAAGATCTGAAGAAAGATTTTCCAGTAGCTGAAGATGCTGAGAGCATCAGGTGTAAGCTAGAACTGTAGTTGAGTTTTGTTTTGGACACTATTGTACTGTACATGGTCCCAGACATGTTTGTATTTTGGCTCCTTGTGTTGTTTCATTATTGATTAGCAAATCCATAAATTTATGAGTTCAATTCATGATTTCATGTACTTATTTCTGTAATTTGCACAAAATTTCTCCCATTTTGTAATTGTTGTTAAAAAAATGCTCTCAAGCTTATGTTTGTTTTAATAAATTGTGTCTATTAGTATTAACACATTTTTTTAATAAATGGCAAAATTGTTTCTGAAATTCAAAATTTTAAAATAATAATTTATTTATTAAAGTATTCTCACAAAAAATATTGAATATTAGAGAAACTAATTAAATAAATAATATTTTCCTCAAAAAAAATTTGAATAAATAATGTAAACTGAACGAGAATAAAAAAAAAATTTAATTTTTTAATTCTTAGTTTCATAGGTATTTTTACTATATATTTTTTAAAATACAAACATTTTGTAACAATTAAAATCCATAGCATCAACGAATTATACAACACCTTACAAAAATGTAATACACATAATTTTTGCAATTATCCCTATTTTAGAACCCGAACATTAGCATACTTAATGATTTGCCTAATGGCTGAATTAACTAACAGCACTATGAGATTAAAATGATTCTCAAACTTCATAGAACAAAGATTAATTTATGAACAATCATGTACAGTAGCATAATAACATGAACTCATGATCAATCATCATTCTTATCAGTCATGGATCATTTACAGTTGGATAATACAAAATAAACCAGATTCAATCTCCACACCTGCAGTTATGACCGACAAAAAAATCTAAAATAAACGAGTATTTCAAACCACTTTTGGTTGAGTTGTTCGGGTCAGAGATTAATCCTAAAATAAATATAAAAATAAAACATGAAAATACAGGATACTATCACTCATATATATCAACATCACAACCTGTATTCACATTTTAGATCAACATGAACATAAATAGGTTGATTGTGCTTCCACTGCTTCGATCTAAATCCATCGCCAAAGTCAGGGACGATACAACTGAGAAAATCTAGAGTCTGCAATGAACTATCAAAATGCAAAATAAAAAGCACTTCATTACAATGTTCACCAGCCTTGCAAGCACAAAATAATATGTGGTTTGTGGATGCCTACTAGAATTATATTTCCAGGGTAAAACTAACTACTAATTCACAATATGTAATTTTCTGGACCATTTGGTTTTACCTTGCCCTTTTTATACCATAGAAAATTCATATTCACTTATTATTATTTTTCTGATCAGCAATGTATCGAGATTTGGGGTCAAGACCTCCCTTATGAAGAAGAAAGCTATATTTTTGCCACTTGACCCAATATTAGTTGGTAGAAATCGGCACAACATAAGTTGGAGATATACTTATTTACAGTTGCATGACTGCAACCACCAAATCTTACACTGTTATGTTTTGTACTATGCATAAATATTGCGTAATTTTCATACTGAAACCGACATATGCTCTAGGGAAAATGGCAAAAGGGTGTTGTATATCATCACACTTTTGCAAGAAGGTGTTGTGTACTTTGTTAATGGAAAAAAAATGGCGTGAACTTTGACTTTTTGTGCAAAATGATAACGAAATTGCCCCTGAAATTAAAAATTAAGATTTCTATAAAATAATTTTCAACTTAAAAAAATTAACAAAATATTAAAAAATTTGATTATACAAATTTTAGTTCAAAGATATTTTGAGAAAAATATTTTTTAATTTTTATTTATTTTTTAAAAAAACCTTCATTTTAAGGGCAATTTCGTCATTTTTGTACAAATACACTCATTTTGCACAAAAAATCAAAGTTCACAACACATTTTTGCCATTAACAAAGTAAAGGGTACCCTCTTGCAAAAGTGTGATAAGATACGACTTTTTGTCATTTTCCCTATGCTCTATAATGGTCAAATTTTAAAAATGCTTAAAGAAAACAAAGTAGGCACAAACCTCTACACCCCAAATCAAGGATGTCACAAGTCGTCGTCATCATCGTAGTTTCCATCGCTATCTTGCTCATATATTTGATATTCTCCGTCGCTGGTGTCTGGATCATGTGTTTTATCAGCAGCTGCTGCTTCCGCGGATGGAAAACTACCAAAAAGGTCTTGTAAATAGGTTCTTGAGATGTTGTCTTTATCTAAATCTATGGTTTATATATAAGGAATTCAACTCTGATTGAAGATGTTTGAACACTTCTAAAACAATGAGTATCAATTGCCTCTAAACTATCACATGGCATAAATGCACGTCTTTAGTCATGCATGCATCTTCCACAGAAAAAAAAATGCCCTCCCTATGAACCGTAGTCCGTACCATCAAATAAATTATTGCATTTATAGAACTTGAGACCTAAATTTCGTCACCACTCCCTAGAAAGAAGCCAGAACAATAAACAGAAAAGAAGAAAGACATAAACCACACAACTTCACCTTGTGATAAAATGCTCTCTTCATCTCAAAGTAGTGTCCTCACTAAAATTATTCGATATTCAAGAACTATATAAACTTAACTTTGCATGTAACTGTTCCAGTATAGCCTTTTCAGTTTGTCCCCCCTTTTCACTTAGCTCAATTCAAACCTAGTGTAATAAATGAGAGCAGAAAAAAACTTTAATACATTGATGCTTCAGCAAAGGACATATCTTGAGAGCAACCAAATTAAAAATCGGTAAACTGAATGCTCATGGATAAAGCTAAATACTCTTGAATTGTTTTACAGTTGAAATGTCCACTTAAAAGAAATGCAGGGCTAAAATAATAAAGAAGGTTAGTCGATTCAAGGATACATGATTGTGACTGCAGAGAAACTTCAGCATCCTACAAATTTAAGAAAGCAATGAGTGGTCATAATAAGCTTAAGATGACCAACAAAAACAGTTTGAATCATGTAAAGTAAAACCTAGGTAGACATTAAATACCAGACCAAGCGGCTCATATTCATCTAGTTCCTCTTCACCTTCGTCAACTTCAGTTTCATATGCTTCATCATCAATTTCGTCTGCCTCATCTTCATCGATATTCTTTAGCTCCTCCTTATCTTCGTTCTCGTTTATGTGTTCTGAAATTAGATTAAATTTACGTGGAAAATGGAGGAATAATTTCCTAATATTTGAACCTTACAGAGAAGTTAACACCAAATAAATTATTGAAAATATCAAAGTGTTCAGGGCTGTAGTTAATATTGACCTTTACTGGTTTTTTCTCTGTGCTCCTGTTCAACAGGTTTTGAGGTAGATTTATATATGCACATTCTCCTTGACTTTTCAAAGCGTTCGGAAGCAACTTTCACTAAGTTCTCTGAACCAGTTGCAGGGTATACTGCCAGAAACCTCATCTTAATACGTTTCCTCAAGCAATCAAGTACTTCGCTCGAGAACCATCCAGTTGGAAACTGCCAATTAAAACCAAATCAGGCTTGAAATTTTAAGCAAATAAATATAGTAAAATTGGCACAAGAGTTATTATCTACTATGATGAACTAAAGGTCCGTCACAAATGTTAATTTGTTTTATTTAGCTGCTATATTTGTCCAATGCAAGAGTCATGGATTGGTTATAACGTTTTATTCCCTCATCATATGAAACATAAAGTTCACATCTTGCATGATTTGTACTTGTGTGCATGGAGTGTACTGAAAGAGCTATTTTTGAGGAAGCTTCATATTCAGTGATCTTCTAGTGCTAAAGGAAAGGGTCTTATGACTTGATACAAATGTCCACAAACTAGTGCCGAGATTTTGACAGAGATTGGCCTGTGAAGCTTATATGGGTTGACAGATATGAAATTGAGAACGGCAAGCACCAAAAATGCATAGGGTTTGTGCCCTGGTATATATCACTTGGAGAAATAAAATGAGTTATAATTTCAAAAAATTACGTGTTTGTAGGATGTGCAGCATTCATGTTTTTTTCAATCTATGGACAACGAGTAAAACACAATAAATATTCTCTTCCATTTAGTTTAATTTCATAATTCGCACCAGGCACAATAGAAGCATTTATTTTTTAGTCTGTATGGTATATGCTACTTGCCATAATGCATACGTTAAAAAAACTTATTCATACTTTAAATGGCAGTTGAACAACTAATAACTAGTGGTATTAGTGTTAGCATGTTATAAAAGCCTGAAAGGCCTTGAATAAAATTATGAATGATCACATATCTTATCTCATAACTTAGGAGTAGATTGATGGTAGCAGGTTTGGTAGTTAGGCACTATTGGAAAGAAAAAGCAACAATTTCTGGCTTCACTTAGGAGAGATATCGTGCTGCACATGCCAGTTACTGGATCTCAGACCCAGGGTCATAACAAGCTACCTTGAATTAAAGCCATATACTTCTATAAAGACAAATGGTAGACTTCATATTGTTAGATGTCGTGTATTCAAGAATCATAGAATGTTAGGTATTAAAGAGAACTCTATGAACTCATGCGTAGAGTCGCATATACATAACCAGTCTGCCTGAAATAAAGAGTTTGTTGCACGATTGAAGACAACATAGCTTGCCAATCAACATATGAATAGATAAATAAGTCAGGCCTTTCCTTACTACTCACATACATTGTCAAAACCTTTGGTGCAGTGAAAACTGGGTAAGGTTAACACTTTCCCAATCCTAACATGTGCATGTGCGTGCAAGCTCTTGAAAAAATATATATGTGGCTAGAAATCCAGTTTCAAATATACTCACACTACATGTCGCCTGCTTTGGATCCTTTCTTATCTCCTGCTGAATGAAATCATCTACAAGCTCAAAAAGTTGCAATGACATTTGCTTGTATGGAAATATTCGGAATGCACATAAATCTTTCCATTTGTGCTTTGCCCTGCATGTAAATAAAGACAAAACGGTGTGTGAGAGAGAGTATAAAGCTTTTGGTACAAAAAAATAAGTGTGAACAAAATCATAAAATGAGGAAGTCATATGAATTACTTGGCAAAACAGAAAGAATAAGATATAAATACAAGCAGTGACAAGACAGATAACACCTGAATATTTAGAGGACCATAATTTGGAAGGGTGGCTGCAATCCATATTTATGATTACGAGAACGTGAAGGTAAGAGAACAATCCAAATGGACAGCGCAGAAGCAGAACCAACACTGTATTAAGTTGAATGGCAAAAAAGGGTACTGCTTATACTACTACTACTTGATTTCGATGAGATTATTCATTTATTAGGATTTCTAAAGAAACTCATTCAAGAACAACAAATAATTTTCAAATGAACGCGGACAGAATTGGCTCCCTTGAGAAATGGGTTAATAGATTGTTTCATATCCTGACAGTGTTAGTCATATTCCAGCCAGTTGATTAACATTATATAAAGAACAGCTGTACGTATACAGAAAAATGAGTCTCGAACAGAACTTACTCATTAGCTAGATTGGCATCACATATTGATTGCGGCAGTCGAAAATCAATTCTTTGATATCTGATACATCAATATTGGGGAGGTGAGAATCAGTTTGATGAAGGCTGAAATGGTGTAGTAAATAAGCACTTCAACAAGCACAATATGAGGAAAAGAATAATCATTTCCAACACCCACTTTATCTCATTTCACAATGAAATGTGTGTGCAGGTTATTAGCAGCGGTTAGCACAGCCTATTCAAAATTAAGAATTCATGTCCGCAGTTAGCATAGCTTATTTCTCAATGACTGCATAAAGTTTAAAATCTGAAGCAACCACTGGCAGTTCCCTTCCTCGCCTTGTCACAATTATGGATCATGCACTAAAAGATTTCATAAAAATTGAACAGCTGTTCTAAGAGCTACAAGAATTCACTTTTCAAATTTAGTTATTTTCCCCCCTTTGAGCTGGTATTAAATACTTGAAACCTTTTGGACCTTGAAATCATGAAATGAGGTATTTCCCTATGCCTTTCCTCCGCAGCATAAAGAGGATGCTTAATAACTATTAAAAAAACTTAGCTTGTTTTTTGACCTATAGCTTCCTTCCATAATCTCTTTCAAGTATAATTATGTAAAAGGGCACAAAGAGAATATTGCATCGATTCAAAATTAAGTAGAGAGAAATTATTGCCAGAATTCTCACATGCGGGAATCAGGATCTATTCGTGGATCGTATCCTCTTTTGATCCAAAGCCTGAGATACGGTCCATTTGAAAAGTAGTATGCATTTATAAAGAGAAGTCTGCAAAATAGATGAACGGAAGACACTGTAAAATACCACTTTTATCCAAGTAGAAAAAAAAAATACTTGTGAGACCTCAGCCAACTAGGCAAACATTTGAGTTTTAGTAGACAAGTTTAGGCACACCACCTTTGAAACAAACGATATCCAAATTTTAAACCTTTATCGTGCAAGCGTTGCATCAGAGAAATCTTGGGCCATATAGGTCGCTCATCAAACAATTTAGATAATTCGGTGTGCAACTCCCATTCATCTGCACATATGCATTCCTCTAAATTCGCTGGCTTAGGTATCTGTGTGAATGTTAAGTACACAAGAAGAAAACATTGGTCTTCCTAGGTTGACATGTTTCATGTCAATACTTTACTTTATTTACCAACAATAGGATATCTTTAACATAATAATCAATTGCAAGACCCGACTCTATATCCATCTGCCACAGCAAAAACCAAAAGATCAATTCAATTGTTGTGTGCAGTCGAATTTCTTGACGTGCTTCATAATGAACGGAACATTTCAGGCATTTAAGTCTAGCAAGGATTACTAAAACACTACCCAGTATAAAGTCACAATTTGCTAATCTGTAGGATCAATATGAAACAAAAAATATGTTATCTGAAAAGCTCATGTCCAATAAAAGGAATATATAACCAAACACAGAATGGAAACAATATGCAAAGGTGCAGACACCAATGGGTTGACATCAAGTTTATTAAGGAATAAGGATTACCTTGGGCTGATCCACAAAACAAAGATCAGCTACAACCTCTTTGGATAACCCGCAAAAGATCTAAAATACAAATTTCAATACTGAAAATAGAAGGTGTCTCTCCAGTACGGATTTGTATATTGTTGGGTCCAAATTTGGTGCAAGGACAACAAAAAGTGCATTGAATCGCCAGTTCATGGTACAGAGTGAGGAACTACCATTTCAATAGTGGATCAGATATGCACCATCTAAAACTCCGCAAAGGTTTTAACATGTTATCATCTCTTCACGTTAATGTTCCAAAAAGCTCATTAACCTTATTTTTCTATTATCCTATAAACACAAAAGCTAGAGGCTTCCTTCCCAAAAAATAGTACTACAAGCCGGCATAGCTAATGCAAACAAAATCAAATTCCAAAACACAGACCCTCTTGACCCAACTGGAAACTACAATAAAATACACTTCCTTGCCAGTTAGCATATTGAACTGCTACAGCTTAGTAAGTGCTTGTCAGGTTGGCATTTCCATGGGACCAAAGTAACATCAGAATAATCATTTAGACTAGAACTCTAACTTCACTTGCTTGCATATCAGGAAAAAATAACAGGTGTAAGAGGATAATAATGAACAAACAATAATATATTTTGCCACAATAATTTACCTCCCCTGGCTGCTGTGGGGCTTCCTCTTGTTTCTTTTTCAAAGTTGGTGCCATTGATGGTTTTGATCTTAGAAATTAAAATAATAAAGGAACATAATCAGTCAAGATTAAGAAAATGAAATTCCCACTCGTTTTTTTTTTCAATAATGAAGCAACAGAAATCATAGAAAATTTAAAGTAAATGGAACATAGTTCACTAGCTCATACAACTAGAGGCAGATAATAAGTCTGAGTCTGACCTAAAAGTGTTCATTTTTACGGTGAATAACTCAGCCTCTGAGTTCTTCTATTATAAAATTTTCAGTAATCACCAAGAGTATACAACTCAATCCCAGATTTTAGTATCCAACAAAGCTCCTGTTCCACGCCCATTTCAAGATACCTAATTCCATAAACTCGAATATGAATTGAGCACTCCCATCTACCATGAAAGGGAACATCTACATTTGTCTCTTCCTATGGTATCAAAGTGTTTAGACATTTCCAATTTTCAGTATTCGAAAACTACCCCACTCTTGGTTACACAAACAGTTCATCAAAGATTCAAGCAAAGAGTATCTTACAGAACTAATTCCTCTGGTTTATCCTTGGGTGAGAAAAACGGAGGCACTATCATCAACAAATCATCCTGATCCATGTCCATGAGACCACTCTTCTCTACACACAGCACCCACACAATCAATAAACCAATTAAATATAAAATTAAAAAAAGTTAATTCTAGCTATAACAAAAGAACAAAAACGTTCGAGTTTTCACCATAATTCGGCTCCTCCACTTCTGCCCAGTTCCTCTTCTTCCTCCTCGCAGCCTCCGCCTGAACCGGGAGAACATGCTGATAATCCACCATTCCTATATCATCATCAATCCACCATTTACAATTCAGGACAAATCAAAACAAAAGCAATTGCAAATCCAAACCCAAATCCAAAATTGCTAATTAAGCAGAAATTTCCAAACCCTCAAAATGATAAGACTCCTCAACCCTAGCAACGATATCAGCACAGAGGTCAGAATTTTCCTCTTGCTGGGTTTGAGATGGAGCATCGCCGTGAGTTTTCGAGATCTTGAGGAGCAAGGCGGTGGAGGGGCGGAGCCTCCCGAGAGCGGGGTGAGAGTACGGGTCCTCGGGTCGGAACCGGAGCTCGAGCTTGCCGTGAGGCCTGCTGGAACGAGCCGCGAGGATTGATTCGGCGCCGCCCAGAACCTCCATGGCCCGAGACGTCGAAGATGGGTAGCCCGGAAAGTGGACGGAGAAAGCCTCCGTCGCCGGAAACTTACCGGAGACTGTGCCGTCTTTTATCACTCCCATGTCGCTCTGCTGCTGACTTGTCGCGGGAACCAAGACCCCAAGAGGAGGAACAAGCAGAACTATTTATATTTTCCAGTAATAATAATAATGAATAGTAGTAAACTGATCATAAATATAATAATTAGCCTTCACTATTACTTCTTACACAAACTCTCTCCTCATGGTATTTTTGCAAAAACTCTCATTCATTCATGTTCATTTTTATAAAAACTCTCTCTTACTCATGTTTATGTTTGCACTGTCTATGCAAATCCGTAAAAATTAATGAAAGTGTCGCTTAAATGTTAACTCAAACGTGTTTAGGGGTGGACACTTTGGCAACGGAACTGGAGACCGCATCCCAACAAACCAGATGAGGGAGAGTTTTTGTAAGAATACAGTGAAGAAAGAGTTTGGGCAAAAAAATAATGGATAATTCCATGTGGCTATACCTAGATATTGTTGTTTTTCAGGTGGGACTCCTATAATTTTTTCTTCCAGTTGGTTACGCCTAAGATGTGCAAAATTTTCACTTTGCACCTCTCCGTCCAATTCTGTTAGTTTTTAACACTTTTGACTTGTGAAATAACTAGAATACCCTTAAGAGCTGAAGGAATTATTAAAATTGGATTGAAAAGACTAAAATGCCCTCGTCTATATTTCTAATTTTCAAACATGTGCCACTCTTATCCTTTTCTCTCTCTACTCTCCTCCTTCTCTATTTTTTTCTTCTGGAGCTTCAATTTTTCTGTACTATTCTTACAAAAACAAGAAATAATAATAAAACAAAATAAAATTCATGGATCGGGTTGCTCATCAAACTCAGATCTCATGATTTTGGTTGTGAATCAATAGTGACGCAGCTTCGGATTTGGTCCCAATTCACAATTATGCAGCTTCATATTGGTCCCAATTTAAGCGAGTTGATTTCTACAGGAAATTACTAGAAAAATAAAGGTTGAAATTTTGTGGGCATGGTGGTAACGAGGCACGGTCTTAACGATGAGAGTAATGAAACCGACAAAGAAGGCGGAGACGAGCAACTCCCTGTCATCAATTAATTCAACTAAAATTCATAATCAGATTTTTGAAACATAACTCCTTAGTAATTGTAATTTCCACAGCGACTCTAACGAGTTAAGCACAAAATTGAGGGATAATCAAGTTCAATTAGGAGAAAAACCTGGTGAGCTTGAATCAATTGAAAGACGTTCTGATCGTCGGTAGAATCTCTCTGGCAAGGACTGGCCGTTGAAATTGGGCCCTTGCTCGTCAATTGCAGGGTCGTCGATAGCAACCTGTCGGGGCCCGAAGAACCACCGTCAGGAGGGAAAGCCCAAGGTTCGTCATCGATTCATTGGTACATTTCACGAATATGGTTTCTTCTAGGCTTTTGCTTCCTGGGTCAACGCTTGAGTCAGCTCCTCTTCGGTCACCTGTTCAATTCTGGCGCCGCTCGGTGGCCTGGGTTCTTGGTCTGGTCTGGGTCTCCTCCTGGGGAATTGGGTAAGCTTGCTTAGCTGCTTGAGCTTCTCGGTGATTTCTGTGGACTTGGAATTGTCGAGGAGCTTAAAGAAGAGGGAGATTGGGCTTAACAAGTTGGATGGGTCTTTTTTGGCCATTTTCCTCCGATTTTGAGTAACCACCATATATTTTGTGTTTTTGAGTTGGGGGGGTTTTTGAGTTTTTTTATTATATGGGTTTGCTTTATTTCATGATTTCATTGTTTATGGAATGAAGGACATTTTTTAACATCATGGTTGTGAGAGAGGGAGAAGAGAAAAGGGAGCAATGAGGGAAAGAGAGGAAGAGAGAGGGTGTGTGTGAAGAGGGCATATGTTTGAAAATTAAATGAATAGTTAAGGGTATTTTAGTCATTTCACATGTCAGAAATGGTAAAAACTAACGGAATTGGACGGAAAGTGCAAAGTGAAAATTTTGCACATCTTAAGCGTAGCCAACTGGAAAAAAAATTTATATGAGTACCCACATGAAAAACAGCAATATGTAGATGTAGCCAAAACTAAAATTATCCCAAAAAATAAGTACATGAGAGTACATAAATTACCTATAAAATACCTCTCTCTAATGCAAGGAATTAGAACTCTTGAATACAAAAGTTAACACATATATGTTAGGGGTAATTGCAAATGCTTACCCTTAACTATCAGTTACATATACATACTTACCTAAAGTTTTTTTTCTTGCACATGTTTACCCAAATAAATGATTTACCTGCACTATGATAACACTGTTAGATTTTGTGATGAAAAGACCAATATACCCCTCGATTAAATACACAATTACCCAACATTCTCCATCTCTTATTCTTAAACAATAGTTGGGAAACAAAACGATACCTAACTGATTTCAAAAACAAAACACACGAGTGATTGAGAAAGCCAAGAGACGAATCGAGAAACGGGAGGGTTCGCGAGAGGAGACGGTGACCGACGACCAGCGACCGGATACCGGAGACGGTGACCGGAGACCAGCGAGCAGTGGGTGGTGGAAGTCGGCCAAGGTAAGATGTTATTTAGGGCTCTGAATATAAAATTCATCCCTGCTCATATTGAACTTATGAATTCAATATAAATTGCTGAACCAATGAACCATCACAACTTGTATATTTTTCAAAAAAGAATCACAGCTTGTATTTTAGAACTGAATTTAGGGTTTTTGAAATTTGGGGTTCCTGAAATTAGGATTATTTATGGTTCCTGAAATTACGATAATTTAGGATACTAGACATATTAATTTGTGTATTTAAACTTACATTGCATATTAATTACATATATTCTTAATGTATAATTGGGGATGTTGTGTTTATACAGCAATGATCATGAAGATCTTATGCTGAAATTAGGCTAAGATTGAAGTACTGTTGCAATTTAAGTTCATCATTATATTTCTTTAATTTTGTTTTTTTTATGTTTTCCATTAAATGATGTGTTAGTTTCTGTATACATGTAGTTGTCTTTGCTTTGATTTTGTTTATGCCTTATAGAGTTGGATAATTTCAGATGGATAAAGATGTGGAACATCAACATAATGAGGGTGTAGAGCATGATGATGAAGGCAAAAGTGAAGAAATAATAAATGAATGGGACATTCCATCGCACAATGATGAAGAAAGCGAATATGAAGACAGTGAAAATGAAGACTTTTGTACTGAAGCAGAATATGATGAAAATGATGATGATAACACAGAATATGAGGAAAATACAGATGTTGATGTGGAAAAACCCAAAGAGGGTGAATGACAGTTTGAAGAACAACCATTTGTAGAAGTCACTGATGAAGACTGGTTCAGGGAGCCTATGCATTCGGACAGTGATGATTGTCCAAATGATAAGAGAAGAGATGTTTTTGATGAAGAAAGTGGGTATGAGAATGTGCAATTTGCATTAT
>JAYMTP010004204.1:0-15376 GCA_036897365.1 Geranium brycei | reverse complement strand
AACCAAGACGCCGCCTTACAGACCGAGCTCATCAGGTTCCTCAACTCCGCAACATTATTCGGGGCCCACACGAATCAGCTGCATCGCAGCTCCACCAGAGCAGCCATGGTCGTGAGAATCAACGCCCTCCTCCAGGGCTACTCCGGAATCAGGATGAGCCTCATAGAAGCCATCGCCAAGCTCCTCAACCGCAACGTCACCCCTCTCCTTCCCCTCCGCGGCGACGTCACCGACCTCGTCCCCTTCTCCTACCTCGCCGCCCTCCTCACCGGCCGCCCCCACTCCAGGGCCGCCGGCCCCACCGGGGCCACCCTCGACGCCCGCGAGGCCTTCCTCCTCGCGGGGATCGAGGGCGGGTTCTTCGACTTGCGCCCCAAGGAAGGCCTCGCCCTCGTCAACGGCACCGGGGTCGGGTCCGGATTGGCCTCCATCGTCCTCTACGAGGCCAACATTCTAGCCCTCTTGTCGGTGGTACTGTCCGCCATGGTCGCGGAAGTCATGGGAGGGCAGCCGGAGTTCACCGACCATTTGATCCACAAACTGAAGCACCATCCCGGCCAGATCGAAGCCGCCGCCATCATGGAACACATTCTCAAGGGAAGCTCCTTGGCGAGATCTTCTTCTCAGAAGAAGATGTCCAAAGAGAGGTACGCTCTCCGGACCTCCCCGCAGTGGTTGGGTCCCCAGATCGAGGTCATTCGGTTCTGTAGCAAGTCTGTGGAGAGAGAGATCAATTCCGTGAACGACAACCCGTTGATCGACGTTTCGAGAGACAAGGCCCTGCAGGGAGGGAATTTCCAGGGCACCTCCATTGGGGTGTCCATGGACAATACAAAATTGGCAATAGCGTCCATTGGGAGGCTCATGTTTGCTCAGTTCTCGGAGCTGCTTAACGAGTACAGCAACAACCTCTCCGGGGGCAGAGACCCGAGCTTGGATTACGGGTTCAAAGGCGCTGAGATCGCCATGGCTTCCTACTGCTCGGAGCTCCAGTTTGTGGCCAATCCCGTGACGAACCACGTGCAGAGCGCGGAGCACCACAACCAAGATGTGAACTCGCTGGGGCTGATCTCTGCGAGGATGGCCGCCGAGGCAGTGGAGATTCTCAAGCTCATGTCGTCCACCTACTTGATTGCGCTGTGCCAAGCCGCTGATTTGAGACATTTGGAGGAGAATCTGAGGAGCACGGTGAAGAACACGGTGACTCAAGTAGCCAGGAAGGTACTGACCGTCGACGTCCACTGCGAAAGAGACTTGCTCACAGTGGTTGATCGGGAACATGTATTTGCCTACATCGATGACCCGTGTAGCGAGACTTACCCACTAATGCAGAAGCTAAGGCAGTTCCTTGTTGAGCACGCATTGTCAGAGGAAATGAGAAACCCAATGTTGCTGAAAATAAGTGAGTTCCAGGAGGAGCTAAAGACAGTGTTGCCAATAGAGGTTGAGCTTGCAAGAAATGCTTTTGAAAGCAACAACCTCCCTATTTCTAACATGATAGAAGAAAGCAGGTCGTATCCGCTCTACAACTTTGCAAGGAATGTATTGGGAACTGGGTTTCTAACCGGAGAGAAAGTGACCTCACCCGGAGAAGAATTCGATAAGGTGTTCACAGCAATGTGCGAAGGGAAGATGGTGGATCCACTGCTTCAATGTCTCAACGATTGGGATGGCAACCCACTTCCAATTTGCTAGTAAAAACTATATTTGTAACTTAAAACCATATTATATACCTATCTTGTCCCAAAGATGGATCTTACCATAACAGAAGCATATTCAAAGCAAACAGTATTTAGTACTGCACCCACATTAAAATGAAATACATCATCAACAAACTAAGATATTCAACAGCAGGAAATTTGATAAAAACATCTTATCTGGAGTAACCAAGTGACTGCCCTGTTAAACAACCTATATATGTGAAGTTAGAAACAGAACTACAATAGTAGTAAAAAAACCCTATATGTGATTACAGGGGATGGATGGGGCCAACAAACTACATACCGCCCAAAATTACATAACAGGAGGTTCACGTTAGCCTAACATTTACGTTGCAGTACCCAAAAAGGTTAGCCTAGAATATACGTATACCAATCACCAGTCCACCTCTACAAAAAATTACGGAATGTCAACTCTGCAGCTGGTCATTAACAATGCCGCCCAAGTCAGCCCACATAGCCACATTACTGCTGCCCTGCAAACCCAGTCCGGAAAGGTTTGGATTTGAACCCAAATCTGGCAATGGAGACAAGATATCTGGTAAATTTGCACCTGATTGCTCATCCACATCCATCAGCAACTCCAGAGCAGACAGAGTGTAAGAAGAAAATGGTAAACGACCTGAATTTTCAAGTGAGTGGGCTCTACTCGACAGATGTGCTGGATGTGGCGGAAATTGACCAAGCAACGATGGATTCAAAGAGAGATTGTAAGGTGCCCACTGATTTGGCATCAGGTGTGGCCGGGCCTGGATATTGATTGAAGATGGCACGGGGCGATAATGAGGCGTTTGCAGATCTGGGATCCCACATGGAAGGGCCTGGGGACTAACTGAAGGCACAAATGTTGAGGGTCTAAAGCGTTGCAGGTGCGGGGTGGGACTGGCTGAATGGGGATTATATGGGGAGACCTTGCTGGATGACTTGGAAAAGGCAGGGAATTGTGGCCATGATGCTCAGGTGGAGCTGAAAAACGTGGTCCGGTTGCAGGAAAGAAAGAAGACTGGGGTCCCATGGGTGGAGGTACGGGCATAGAAGTGACAAGAGGAGATCTGTGTCCACTTTGCTGCGATTGAATCAGCTGAGGCGTCAAACTTGAGACCCAATCTGCCACAAATAAAGATAATATGTATCAAGAGCTTGCACACGCTGAAAAAAAAAGAAACAGCCAGAGAAAATAAATCCAGATGCATATGCATATTAAAAATGCACTTTTTTATATCAACTTATCCAGCAGACTGCTCCAGAAAGAAGTTTTGCTAGTCATTATGTAGCACACTAAATTAAACAAAATGGATCTGATAATAAAAATAGGAGCCTATCAATTAAGCAATTACCTTGCCGCATTCCAGGTGCACTAGATGTCCCGCCATCATTAGTAAACCTTAAAGCATCGGCCAAGATCTTATTCCTAAGAACTTTGTTATGACTTGCATCCATTTCCTTCATTTTAGATAAAAATTGAACCTCAGTCTTTCGAAGCTCAATTTCATACTTCCTAAGAATTTGATCAGTAGCCTCCTCTATTTCCTTCTTGCAGTTTGCTTTCATCAGTAGCTTCTGCTCATAAAAATACAGGTTTCAGTGCAAAGATGTCAGTTATAGGTAATTGTAACTTATGACTAGATTACAGATTAACTTGGCACTTAAAAGAAAGTACTACTTTCAGGAAACGTGACTGATTGAAGAGTCTAATAGATGAAAAAAAATAAGGAAGCAATTCGGTAGATCAGAAACCAACCGTATCTTCATGAATATTGACAGAATAGTTTATCTCTTTGTGCAACCTATCCAGCTCGTTCTGTAAAGGATCCAGATAAAAAGGCACTCGGGATACTACTGGAGCAGTTTGTACTTGATACCTCGGAATCTGGTCAGTTAATGGACCTGAAGCTAGAGCAGTATGTGAACCGATATGTTGCTCAGTGCAAGAATGATGTTCAAATTGCAGAGTAACATTCTGCTCTTGATTGTTAGGCTGATAATCCATCTCAACATCTAAAGGTAAAAATTGATCATTATGGCCAGAAGAGGAATATGTTGGTTGCACCACAGGGTCTGTCACTGGTGCTTGGTGATAATAATTATCAGGTTGTTCTGTATTAATAGGATGGGACACTGGAGGTTCAACTTGGAGGACGGCATTCTGCTCTTCAGTACTAGGCTCGTGTTCAATTATTTCAGCAGCTGAAGGCGAATCAGATTGTGACAGGCACGTCACAGGCTCGACAGCTGACGGTTTGCGACTACTATGATGAAGCAGTGCATCATTACTGGGATGGGGTTGCTGAAGTTCCGGTAGCTGATTGCCATTCTGATGCTCTTCAGTGCCAAATGGATGTCCGATTTTACCATCTGAAAGTATATCAAGTGGATTCTGGTCTGAAGGGGAAGCCATTGTTGACAGCTGTGTTTGCACTGCAGGTTCTATAGCCAGTACTTCAGAATTACTACAATCAGATGGTGCATCATCATTGTCTGGATGGGCTTGGGGGTGTTCAACATGTTGCATGTCATGTCCCTCAATGTTACTTGGTGCATCTCCATCTTGCATTTCTGAAGATATAGATGGCACAAAACACTGGTCTTGGAGTGCCTGGTCATGTTAAGATTGATCAATAATGACAGGATGGTTACATTAATCTCCATCTTAATAAGAAAAACACTTTTGGCACAAAATAACTGCATGAAACAGACAGGAATAAAGTAAAATATACACGCATCTCAAAATAGGTTGGTGTATGGTTCTATCGAAGTTTCAAATTTACAACATCACAGCAATAATATAATAAACACTGATTGAAGGGCTGGGATATCTACCTGATTGAAGGGCAATAGACCACCTTGAGCAAGTTTACCCACTTGCTGAACTGAAGGTGCATTTACAGGAGATAACTCCAGAAGAGAAGAATCATGATTTATAGTGTCACCCTCTCCATTCTGCTGTTCAGCCAGAATAGCACATGGTCTATCTAAGGCCGTAGAATCAACACTGTTCTCCCCGTTGATGGTAGCGCCTTCCAGTTCCAGTATATCACGAGAAGCAGGCTCTAAGACAGCATATCCTACCTGTTCATCAGGCATGCTTGCATCAGGTGTTTGTTCTTCAGATGGAGGTAGATTGTCAGAGAGAACCTTTTCTGTACTATGACAGGAACTGTCATTCCCGTTTGATACTACTTGGACCTCAACATCAGGCACACTTGATGTAACAGCATCAAGAGTTTGTGTAGATGGATTAACAGAAACACCAATCCCCAGACCACAACGAGAACTTGTAGTCATGTTTGAAGTTGGAATTATGGATAAAGCATCATTCAGAACATGATTGGAGCTTGTCTCGAGCAAAACCTCTGGTACTTGATCATCAGCTGAAGTATCACCCACATGGGAAGTTTCAGGCAATAAAAGTGAAACTTCTTTACCGGTCAAGTTTGACATGGTTTCATCACAAACCCTACTTCCAGATAAAAGCACATCCCCAACTAAAGCAATTGCTGGATCATCATTAACCCCGGCAGTTTCATGAGAAACATGGTTTCCTAAATTCGTGGAGACAAAGTTCTCTGCATGAGCGTCACTTGAATGATGCTCAAAACCTCCAGATGAGCCCACAGTGTCCCACCCAGCCTTCTCATTTGGACGAGTGACTTCTTCAATCTGGTAGCTAGATTCAACAAATTCATCCATAACACCTTGGGAAATCTCAGTTGGTACCGCAGCCTCTGGCAAGTTATGTGCAATTCTGTCATAATTCAGCTCCTCCAGTACAACATTCTCAGTTCCATCTTGAGCTATACCTCGTCTAGTGGTAGTTAGGTGCTTCAACACAGTCCTAGATTTATTCGACAGCAGCCCATTCAGTAATACATCATGTGACCAGGATTTCACTTCATCCTCTATAACGGAAAATTTATGTTCCTCCTCATTCCTGGCAGAAAGGTGCCTTTTACCAAGATCTTCAAGGAGTGATTTAAACACTTGATTGTGTTGTTCAACTTTTGTAGCAAAAGCATTTTCCAGCATTTTTATTCTATCCGCTCCAGCTGAACTCCTATAAAGACAGCCAACAACAGACAATTCTGTTCTATGCTTACTCTCAAGCTCTGCCTTCTCTTTCGTATAGGACTCATGTAACTCCTTCACTTCTTCATGTTGCTTCCGGGTGAGTTTCCGTAGCTCCCTTTTGCTATTCTTCTGCAATTTTTTGATACTTTTTGAGATATCTCTTTCTACCAATTGTTTTAAACTTGGAGACTGGTCTACATTATCTGCTTGCCGGTGGTTAGAAGCATTTGGAAAGCTAGGCATCTTCAGATGCCCTATATGGTACAAAAACATATGCTTCAAACATCGTAACTTCCAATATTCACAATCCACTTCATCCTTGTTGCAGCAAAAATTCAAATGTTGCTTTGCAAGCACAAGCCACTGTCTCAGATCAACCTTCTTTTTAAGCCAATCAGCAGCTGTCCAACACTGAAATATGCAAGATATAACATTGTTAACCTTACCTTGAGTAGCAATCATAACACTTCACAAAAATAAGCACATGTTGGTGAATAAGCAAAAAACACACCATTGCTAACAGAAATAAGCACAAGTTGGTGAATGCGCAAAAAAACGCCATTAACTTATCACAGTACGCATCATGTACTCATGCATGGACCAAGTGTTAGGAACATGTGTGTTCAATAAACAGAAAGAAAGGATTTGATGCATTTAAGTTAAGCAACAACAGCACATTAGGCGTACAGTGTGGTGCAGATGTATATCGTTAGGACGAAACGAAAGAAAAGACTTGTTGCACTTAAGTTCACTAACAGCACATTTGCAATCCTAACATGCATGCAGCATTTACTTTAGGCTAATGCAATGTGGTAAAATATATTCGTTTTTTATGCAAAGTTGTACAATGTAGAAGACTCCCAATTGACACAGAAAGGTAAACTTTCGAGGTTGGATTTCATACAAAACTGTTAAGACCTTGGTAGGAATTTTTCGCACTACAACTAATGCATATGAAGTTGAAGGCTAGATAGTAGTTCCCGCTAATCCCTTGTTGCTCTAAACCATGAAAATAGATTCTTGAAAACAGCCAACTTTCTGAAAGAATGTTATGATGTGAATCATGTGACTTTCAATCAAGTCCAAACCAAAGGACTTGGCTCTTTCTTTGCTGTAAGGGTACTGATAAAAAGAAAAACTCACAAGGTGGCCCAATGGGTTGTCTAGTAAACTTTGCAACCTAAAAGGGCATGCTTTTATTTCTTTATACACAAGATTGTCTAACAATTTACATTGCATTTAGGATAAAATAACTCTGTAGTACAGGGAAAAGAAATATTCTTACTAGCGATATCCGAAAAGCTTCTGAAAGGGTTTCTGATTCCAACCTGACAATATGATTCTTCATTACATATTCAAAAAACTTTTCAACAGTACCCTTGATATCCTCCTGCATTTACATCATAGTATAAAATATCAGTCTGAAACCTATATATACTGCAGAACTATCAAGTTCAATCAAGTAAAAATGACGTGGATCTGGTTGATCAGTATTTCAAATGCTCACCATATAAACATGATTCCACAGTACCAATACTTCTAAAAATATTGTTTAGGAGGAACGGAAACAGGCCTTTTTCCAAGTAGCAACAATATAATGATATGCTGCACCCTAATTAACTAAGATCTGCCTGAATATAACTACCTGCTTAATTATCTACTCCGCACATAAGAAAATTACTAGCCCATTATGGTACAGTGGCAGTCACAATGAGTCCAATTACAACTCAATTGTACTCATGTCTCACTAGTCATGAGAGAAACACAAAGAAATTAAAAATCTAAAAGAACTATTCATTCATCCCTACTAAAACAATACTGTTGAAACTTGAAATGCGAGGATGAGTAATCATCTTTACTTGCCTTGCACAAGGAACATCCATGTGCGCCATCAAATTCACACACAAGAATACGGTATTATATCAAACAATAATTTGACGTTTAATAGTCTTACTAAAGAAGTGATTCTTACTGAGAGTCGCAGAGTTTCACAGAGTTTGTATACTTCTGGTTTCAAAAGCAGATAAAGACTCTCCTGTGCATCCCCCCATTTCCTTCCATTCTCATGTTCGAATAAGCGGTTGTGAAAAGTTGTCGGAGACAAAGGTTCGCCCATGTCATTTGCTGGAGTTGTCGAACCTCCTGCAGAACTAAAAATATGGTTTGAGATTGCAATTATTGCATCAGGAAACTTGAAATACTTTCTCAAGAATAGTTAGTATCAATTTACAAAGAGAGAACTTCTAATGAAAATATATGATGATAATAATCAAGTAAAATCTCAAACTCTTACTCTTGAGAAGTTTCAAAACTTTACCTTCCTTGCTCATAGCAACTAAATTTCCTTCATCTGGTATAGGATTCAGCTTGGGTGGATCAATGACATTGTTGCTGCGCTTTTTGCGTTTCTTTATACCTTCTTCATTTCGAAGCTTACTTTTATCTGGCAACTCAACAAAATAATGAACCCTTTTCCGGTTCCTCTGTGACGACAATTTGTTTGATCTATATTTCCACTGTGGACGCTGCTTTCCCTCCAACAGCTTTTTCCAAAAAACATGGGGCAGCTCTTCATCTGTCAACTGAAGTTCCTGCTCGCCCAACAATGCAAACTTTCTACAGTACTTTACTCCATTATGTTTAACTTTCATGATGGACTTGCTTACGCCATTGTTTATGCCACTTTGAGTGAGTATGGTAAGAATTTCCTCTAAATGAGAATTCTCTGTCATTGCAACTCCACGAGACAGTGCATTACTGCAAGAATGGAACTCATCCAACTTCCTGAAAAGAGATGATGCCCCCCACATAAGACACTTGTGGCAAGAAGTACAGTTTATACTTTCTAAATCGGGTTTCTCAAGCATTAAAGCCTTTTCTTCCATAGTGCATGATGAATACAAACGGAAAATTTTCATCTGCTTAGACTCTGGGTCAATTGTTATCTTTTGCAGGGCTCTTATATCGTTTACAGGATTCCAATCACTACCAAAGATGACAATAGTATCAACAGATGATAGCTTGATGCTGGGAAGACAGGCACGAGTTTCTAATAAAAATGCAAATTTCCCCAACTTCTTGTCGTTGAACTTGTTCACAGCAGCTTGCTTGCTCTTAACGGGATCAAGGCTTTCAACACGCTCATAAGAATCCAGGCCAAACCTTCGCCCCAAAAAGTCATCCAATATATCTCCTATAGAAATAGAATCTCTTCCAGAACCGCCAATTGACTATCAATCAAAGAGGTATATGAGATGATAAGATACAGAACAATAAACGCAGCGTAAGTAATATCATATTCCCTTCCCTTTTAAGTTTCCTCTTAACAACTTAGATTGTTCTAAGATAAGAGTCCAATTTTCATTTTGGGAATTGAATTAAGTACATGGATTACCCAGAATATCCTCCCCCAATTTAGTTATAACCACTCAAGCATGTAGAACAGGGAGCCATGTAGGGGGAAGACAAGCACTTTTAATTCTTAATTTTCTTCAGAATGTCAAATGGGACACTTATTCTGGAATGGAGTAAAGAAGCAATGATGATTAGGGACAAGTGACAACAAGGAAAAGAGAAAGTGCACAATAATAACAGACCAAAATTGATTAAAAGATTATCAAATTTTATCAAAACAGAGAAGACAGAAGTTAAGATGACAGAATTAAAAACAAAATGATTAAATATGGCACTCAGTGCAAAAATCCGAATAACCAAAAATCAAATTGCAAAGTGTATAGCTTGAAATAGAATAAAGAAAATATAATTGACGCTACAGAAATTGCTTCTCAACTCAACCGATTCTCCACTTAAGATTTTCTTTATTGGGGTTTTCAAAAATTGAACTGTACTAAGCACAGATTCAAACTCAATGACGGTATACTAGAGACACACAGGACTAACACAGCCATGCAGTAGTGTAGAAATGGAGAGAATACGGGTAAATCACCAATCAAATGTAACAAAGGAATCTAACTCAGCAGATCGTGCACCTGAAATAGTATAAGTACTCTCGAACCTCGAGTCTTTATATCTGAAAGCATTGAATCTAGTAGTTGTAGCTTGCCACTTGCATTTATTCCAAAATCCAAAGCATCAGCTGTTTGACTGACTTCAGTCGGTAATACTTGCAGAGATAGATCCAAAATAAAGGGATGATCGCAACACTGTGAAGGTAAAACCTTGTAAGCATCGCTTCAGTCTACTCTCAGAAAGAATATGATATTAACTTCTCTTCATATGCACAAGGAAGACCAATAGAATGCCTCTTGCTCAACATGCATTCCTAGATCTTAAAATAAAATACCTAACTAAGATGTTCTAATAACTTTGGGTAATGGATGAAAGATCTTCCCAATCCATTTCCATCTGGAGTGAACACATATGTATGAGACACAAGTAATAAAGAGTACAAGATTGTAGAGAATATAGACAAGACACAAGCGAACAAAACAACAAGATGATAGTTTTAAAATGAAAAAAAAATCTCACTCAACTATGTGACAGTAGCAGGAAATCCAATCAACCTCACCTTCCGAATAGAAATAAGAACATCACGAAGGACCCCAGAAGCAATATTCTTTGATCGCGACTGAAGATATACAGAATTCGACAATAGAGTTGCACAATATTGCTCAAGCTGCATATTTGATAACTGAACAGGAACCCAGTATTCCGTAAACCTAGAAGAGTCTGATTTGCCTTCATTTGCAATATGCATTGATAATCCTTCATTCAGTTTACCAGCATTATACTTAGAACTGATAGTTAGACCATCAGTAGTGCTCAGATTAGTCGAAGAATCACGCAGAGCTGGCAGCTTCAGATACTCAGCTGCAATATCCTGAAAATCCAACACCACTGCATCAGCCTATCAATTAGATAATACCATCCAATACATACTAGGGGAGAGAAACCCCTACTTCAGAGTTATAGTCACACAAGGATATTAAAGTGGTTATCAGGTTATGTCAACAAGATCAAATATCAACAAAGATGTGACATGTTCCAAATAAGTTTAGAACTTAATTGTATCTAGACTACTGCGGTCACACAAGGTTATTAAAGTGATTATCAGATTATGCCAAGATTAATCATCAACAGAGATATAACAATGTTTCTGATAACTTCAAAAGTTGAATTGTATTCAATTCTAGAGGCAATAAGTTCATCTAATCAGAAAAGGAGGGATTAATAAAAACTGAAGGTAATGAAATGAAAAACCAACTGCTCACCAGAAAAAAGAGAAACACAAACCTCAGAGAATTGCAGACTGAAATTAAGTAAATTTGCATAGCTGGTGGGGTTTAGGGTTTTATCTCTTAGAACTTTAACCTAAAAGTTTAAGCTATTAGGTAGAGAGCTCAATTAATTATCTTATCAAGGGTAATTGTTTCACATTATTTTGGTGTGGGACACTTTTTTATCAGCTTTGAATACATCAATATTAGGGCTCAAGACCTCCCTCATGGAGAAGGGAGTTCTATTTTTTCCACTTGACCCAACATAAGTTGGTAGAGAGAGATACCACCGCTGGGACTCAAATCTTGGCCTCCATGCCACAAGTTCAAGTGTTTGACCAGTTAGGCAAACAAGCTTTGGTACAGTGTGGGATGCGTAACATTGTCAATAAACCAAGAACAGGAAGTATGCATCTTCAAAAGAAACTAACAAGATAAGACAGCATATAAACGAAGACACACAAAAAATTAGTACACTCTACCAGTTCTGATGGCAACCGCTTTTTAGTTAAGGTGCAATCCGCACGAGCACTGTCATTGCTCTTAAGATTTTGCAAACTATCTCCATCTTCAATCTCTAAACATTTCTCTCCATGACTAAACTTTGGGCTTGTGGTAGAGATTCCTACTCCAGATTTATCATCCAAAATCACTTTCAGATCCCTCCCAGCATATTCTTCCATCACTACTTTCCTCCGCTTTTTGCTGCTGTCATCATTTCTTTCAACTTGATCTGAGATACCGCCTCTGTAATTTTTACTGTCTGTCTTATTCAGCTTCTTAACAGAATCTGCAAAATAAAACATAACAAATAATATATGTCAAGACAATTATTCAACAGTACATTGAAAATATATGTACACAAATCTAAGACAAACTGGCAACATACGATGATAAATCAGCATGAAAAAACAAACTGTCATAATTAAAAACATTGGAACTCGAAATGACACTCGTGTCTCGCACTTGGTACGCATTCACTCCCCCAAATAAAGAATGGTTGGAAACAAAGAGAAAAAATTGGTAATAAACAAGTTGATTGAAATTATGAAGCAATAATAAAATAACAGCAGGTCAAGTACCTGATGTATTAGGCAGCTTTGTCTGGAGAAATAATGCCTTGTAAGAACGAGCATTCAAAATTCGTTTGGTTTCCATCTGAACAAGTTTGGTATCCTGGTTCTCAATTTCCCTCACCTTCTTAGTTTCAAGTTTCAAATGTTTCACGCTTTTTTCTCGTCTCCTTTTTTTGCATCTGACAAACCTGACCTTTTTCAGATTTCTTTGATCCGACAGACCACATATGAGGATCCTTCTTCCTCTCTCAGTACTCCTCAAAGGAATTGACACTTGCTTCTCAGCTATTACAGATTTCCTGTTCACGTAAGGGGTTGCTGGGGTCTGCTTTTCAAGCTGCTCAGACTTCTGAGTACTTGGAGAACTAGGTACCACCTTTTTCTTCGAATATGGCCTTCTAAGATCAGATGTAATCAATGTTTCAGATCCCACAGTAGTTAATGAATTACCATTTAGGTTCAATTGGTAGTGTCATTGTATCAATATCCTTGCAAGGGGATTGAGAACCATTTGCCATAACTTAGGCTATATGTGCCAAAAACAATATGGAATAAACTCTATCAAAGAGATTATCCTTCATCAAAACTCATTCCACTTAGAGAAGAAAATGCAAGATCAATTATTAAGGAAGGCAATAAAAGTCCTACATTAAATGCAAAGTTACATGAAGTGAATTTTGTAGGCAGGGGAAAACCTAACTTCGTATGCATGAGCATCACATGCAAAGTAAAGTTTATCGTGCATATTGAATACCCTCTTTGTGGCATTATCATGAAACTATATACAAAAGGATGCTTACTAACCTGGTACTACCTTAGAGCATCTCCAATGGTGCTCCCTACATTTAAACTAATATAGGGATTGATTTGCATTGAAATTAGGGTAGAGAGCCATTTTTCATGTTAAACTCCAACCATGCTCTTTACATTTAAGCTATATATTATTTTAATAATATTTCTTACTTTTTAATCATAACAAGTTTGTAGGAGAGGGTAAAGTGAGATAAAGTAGATTAAAAAATAATAAAAATTAATAGAGAAAGAATGTGGGAAGCTCCCTACCGACCCTACATGTAAGGAGAGAGAGAAAATGTGGGGAGCTCCCTATTGTAGGGAGCTCCATTGGAGTGCATTGTTTTACATTTTCACTCTCTACAATAGCTTTTTAGCTATTGCAGAGAGTCCATTGGAGATGGTCTTATATCCTCATTAAAAAATACAAAGTGGCATGTTTCCGTACGAAACACCCCACTTGTAGATAACTGAGAAGTGGGTTGAGTGGGCTAGTTAGAACTACTAAATTCTTCCAAAGTGTACAACCAGAAATCAATTCAAGAAACATAATGATGATGCCCCATTACTGGAATGGAATAATAATAACATACAAGAAAATTGAAGTAATTTATAGGTTTTTCCCTTTGACCATTTTCCCGATAATGGTGGGTTTATTTTCCAAATGTAAAAAATAGAGTAATGACATTGCCTCCCTCACTTTACACAGGGGGATAAAATGAACGCAGACTGACATTCTCAACATAGTCGGGGGTCGGATCGGTTGGCTTAGACGGAAAGCTCTAAGATGCTTTTTTACACAAGCCTTTTTTTCCGTCATCGTATATGCTAAAAGCAAATGCAATCTCTCTCAAATAACTCACTATATGGAACGGAAACGACATTCTACTTCTATTGCAGCTTAAAGAGGCAATTTTACCTCAACATGTTAGTTCTCAAGTCTAAAACCATTTAACTCCCAACAGCTCATAAATTTCTGAACCAACAAAATTGAGTACCAAAATGAACTACTTGCTTTGACTTCACTTAGGTCATTGTGTTGACTAACATAATCAACGAAACTACAGAAAGCAAATTATTCCATGGAAATGCCTAAAATCATACATCCAACAAATGACACCATAAATCAAACCCCCAAATCCGACATTCATATAGCAATGCCACATTGATGAAAAAAACCACCTTCATAAGAGGCACAAACCCTCCAAAACCCTAACCTACCAGAGAAAAAAAATCAAAAAAAATATAATAAAAAATAAATGAGAAAAAGAGACATCATCAAAACAAAAAGAGTAAGAGTATCAAGCAAATAATCTCCGATTGCATTACGAGAAGGGGACGAAGAAAGGAGGAAATTTCTCATACCTACAGCAAGCGTACGAGAGAAGGTGACGGCTCGAAATGTAGGAAGGAACCACTGTGGGTTTGGTTGGGGCACTTCAACGAAAAATACAAAAAGCAGTGTTGAATTTTGCATAAATTCTCCCTCCGTACAAATCAAGTATCATCAGCAGCACCGACTTGCGCAATTTAATGACGAAACTACCCTCAATTAGTGTGGGCTTCTCTTGGCCCAATAGAGATGACATGATTGGGCTTCTTAGTAAAAAGTGTAAGCATCTCAGATATTTTCTGCTTATTTGATGTGTTTTTAAACTATTTCGTTTTCCTCTCACAAGCCAAAACTTTATGTTGCCTTCTGTTGCTTTTCTTATCCATCCTACATTGTCTGGTCTGTAAATTTTCAGTCACAACTTTTATACATATGGGGATTTCTTCGATGGCATGCAACATTGTCCTATAGCCTAGCTTTTCTGGCTAAGAGCGTAAGTATATTCTTATTTTTGAAAAATTAGACGTCTCCATTATGACTAATTAATTTGTATTAGTTCATTTTTAAATAAATTTGAAAATCATTCTTGTTTGGTTCAAATTGGAAACTGACCGGAAGATTAGTATGTTATAATCTATAATCATATATAATATGGTGTCGGTTTCGGACGTTGAATTTAAAAAACTAAAGGTGTTGGAATGTTGGAACCTGAATGTCGATATCAACAAATACTAAAGAAGGAGATGATCTAGAAGAGTAACCGTGTTGTGGTATGGTGGCCACTAACTTGAAAATAATTTGTCCGGTTAGACTGTGGTGGCGATCGTATGTTGGTTGCTGATGTGGGCCATTTGTGCCCCTTCCCGAACCCAAATAACCCACCTCTTAGCACGCTTTTCACATCGTTTCGGCTTTTTAGAGCCAATATTTTGATTTTTTTTTATCCTTGGTGTGTTTTCGGTATTTTGTAGGTAATGGAGCCAAATTGGAGCATTTTTTGAGCGAGTTCGGAGCAAAAGACGATCATGGCGCTGGCAGATCTTGTAAGGGCAATAACGTCTTTATCCGGAGTTCAAATGGAGTAAAATTATACATCACGATGAAGAGCTTTGAAAACTCTACAACTTTAAAGAAGGAAGCGAGAATATTGCC
>JAYMTP010004203.1:0-15378 GCA_036897365.1 Geranium brycei | reverse complement strand
TATTTGATGAATTATTTATCATTTATTTAATTTTTAATAAATACTTGTATTCAAATTTAAATGAACTAAATTTGAGCTTAGTTGTATAAGCTCGTTCGAGCCCGAGTCAAGCTCGAGCCGAATACTTTTTTCACGAGCCGAGCTCTGCCAAAATGAAACTCGGCTCGACTCGTTTACAACCCTATGGGTGTCCCATTGGGGACAAAATAAATATCTTTTGAATCCTCACATTACCAACATGATACGTTATAGTTACTCATAAGGACTAACCAGAAACAGTAGGTACCAACTGAGCAAAACATTGAAGTATAGGACCATATATTAACTATAGATGCTTCATTGGCCACTTGAGTCAATAAATTTCATCAGTTTTTGGTCTGCAAAACATATTTAATTCTCATCTTTTCTTTTCGTGCTGACAGTAATAATTAAACGCACGTATTAAAGTCGAAATCACTAATAAGTGACTTGCGGTAAATTTCATTACATTATTATGGTTTTGATTGTGACAACCATGAATGAAATAATACCTGTCTGGTCAGATTCTGTCTGAAGCAGTAGATATTTTATATTTAAATTATTCTTCGTTTTTTTTTTTGCTTTGAAAAGATTGACCAATAAACACAAACATAAATGTGCATGTACACACACTGACACACATCATTTGGAACAGGTTTTATCATTTCATCCAAACATAAATAAACAAAAAGGTCAGAATATTCATGACACTTAATTTCCTATACTATTATTAAGCTATAATAATAATATCATTTGGAACACATAAATTCGATTAAGATAAATAATTACACGTAAATAAAAAATAAGATGTATGATTTTGCCCTTTTACTATCATAGAAGTGTGGGTCAAAGAGAGGTTAAACTTATATGTCTTATTATATTTAGATATAGTTTTTTTGAAGTGAGGAGTAAATTTCCCTAGTATTTATTAAGTGATGACATGACTTCAGTAATTTGAAATTCTCAAAAGATTAAAGCGCTTATGGCTTATAGAGTATCCACTTCTTTTAGATGATAATATATTTTTTTTCAATACACAATAAAAATAATTATTTTGAGAAAAATCATGAGAGTAGTGCAAGATAGTCTTAACTTCATACTATACTAAGAAAAGAATCAACCTGAAAACTTAGCAAAAAATAATCATCACAATCAGTCAAATGAATTTAACATCCTCTTTTTATAACAATATACATGGATTGGAAATAAAAATAATCATTGATGTGCTTACTGTAAAAACGAATGAAAAAATAAGTGATCAAGAAAGAAGAAAGTTGACAAGAAACATAAGTGTCTCTACCAGTAACTGAGTGAAGTCACTACTTAAAACTTCACAACAAAAAAGGCTCCAAAAAATATACAATTATATAATCGGAGGAATTTTCCTTATATGGTAACTTTCTGAAGGAAGATGAAAATTGAGTCTCTTATTTAACTTCTGCAACTCCTTCCTCACTCCTGAAAAATTAAGGCCCATTATTATTTTCATGTCTTATCTGATCACTGGTAGAAAAGATGAGTTGCCATTGGGTCAAGGATGAGCAAATGCTGAATCTGAATTCATACAACCACTCCTAAAATGAATTTCTTAAATATGTTTGATCGTATGACCAATTGCATTCTAAACGCATGCATATATATATATATTATTACATGATATAAATGGAAAAAATTCCTCTCTTCATATGTGTATCGTACCATAGATTATTATTTTAGGGTGTATATATTTTTATCTGGTTAATAAATTTTCTGGAGTACCGTCTCCTTTTATAAAAATTTAAGGCCTAAGATGAATTCTCGTTTAAGTCCTCGAGAATCCTAAGACTACATCGACAAGAAATAAACTTTCTCGCTGTCAACACACTCAATTCAATTATTATTTTTTATGTTCTTCTTGTAATTTTGCCAAATCCATTAAGGTTCTTTAATCAGTCAAGCAATCAATAATAGTCTCTCTCAACCTATGTATATATACACATATATGCCAAGACAAATGCAGAAAACAAAAGCATAAGAAACAAATAGAATCTTGAAAAGAGTTCTCATGAAAAATGGTTGCAGCAAAAGCATTGAAGTGGAAATTCATTTCACACAAACATTCACATATTTGTTAGGAGTGTTGGGCCCTCACAATGAGACCACTTGCATTATGTGTCAATCTAGCTAGTGACTGGTGATTCATATTAGACTCAAGCTTTAATGCAATTGAATTGATCCTCTTCTTTGTATTAAAACCGATCAATTTGAAATTTGAAATTGATACTTCAAAATGAATCTTCGACTCATAATGTAGACCTGAATTCAAAAATAGGGCAAATATAATTAAAGTTTAGGCCACTTAAAACTTCAAATAATTATTGAAAAATTTTAAAATATTTATCCACTAAGTAAGTGTGCCCCAGTGGTTAGTGACTTACTCACTCCTTAAACTACATGACAGGTTCTTACAATTAGGAATAATGACACTTGGTTACAATTAATTATAGTGAAATGACAATTTCATACCCTAACTAATGAATTCTCGTTTTAGTACCTGGCAATTTTTTTGTGACAATCCACTTCTAAAATGCTTAAAATACCTAAACTACCCCTAGTTCAAGAAACCATTATTGAACCAATTTAATTTGGTTTATCTCTGATTCAATTTTGTTTATATTTAAGATGCAATTACAATTATACCCCCAAATCTAAAATTAAATTCAAGGGCATAATAGTCATTTCGTGGTATTTTAGGGTATGAAACTGTCATTTTGCTATAAGAAAATGTCATTATCCCTTACAATTATCCTAAAAACATACATACATGCGCTAATGCATTATTAAAAGACCAGAAGTTGAAGTTTAGATAATTTTCTCATTCCACAATGAAAAGGGTCTCACCGGGGCCAAACCAACTAGAGAAGAAAGATTAGGAAAATGGAGTTTAAAATGATGATGACAGAGTATAGTGAGTGATTAGAAAATGGAAGTATATGAGGGGGTAGGGTCCACAAGTTTGATTTTGAGTGACTTAGGGATGGTCCTGAACCAGTGAGAGAGGCACTCAACATCAACTCAATGTGGAGTGGAAGAGGAGGGGGAGAGGCAATTGACCAAAGACAAAAAGCTTCACTTTCCTTAGTGAAAGATGATGTGAGGTGAAAGTACAAGTTGCTTGATTCAATTCAAATCTTTCTTGAGCATCAATCAAAAGATACATGCTTTTGTTTCATTGGAGCTTGCCTATGGATCCATCACATTTTTGGTCATCTAGAGAGAGAGAGCAAATGCTGGCAGTTGCAGTGCCACTCAACCAAAATTCTTCAGGATTAGGATGGCTTCAATATACAAGTCAAATTCCTTATATAGGTGTATGTGGAACAATTACTTGCACAATCAGAATCATGGGCAAATTCTGGTTCCAAATTGAGATCCGAGCAAAATCAGATCCGAAAAATAAAGAACTATGGGTATCATGTCGGTTTTGGTTTTGATTTTTAGAGAACCGATTCAATCAGTTCGGTTCTGATTCCAACAGTACAAGAACCAGATTAATCGGTTCGCACCGACATGTATCGCTCTCAAACCCCAACACAAACTATGTGTTATGGTTTAAAATCCGTTCCAACCCAATAGCTTAATTGAATAGACAACGTTTTAAAAATATTTATTAAGTGTAACTGGCCGAAGGATATTGGTCAAAGTTAGACCAAATTTTTTGATACTATACACTATATCCAATCTAACTCAAAATTTATAGATGAGTACTGTACCAAGATGTTTGTCGCACATCTCTTACAAGTAACTTTAACACCTAACATATATAAAAATTCACATGCATTATATGCAAGATTTGAACACTCTTCATGCATGCCAGCTTGAGCATGACCTAGTGGTTGACATTGCTCGCTTCTTAACTTCAGACCAGGATTCGAGAGTCAGCAATGATATTTGAGTGAAATGGATTTATAGGTAGATAAGAAAAGTAATATAATATTAAAAAAAACACTCTTCATGCGTGGATCAACCGAGAAAATCAATGTCTTTTTTGACATAAAACCCTCCCTTGAAGCATAAACAAATAAACATAAATAAGTGGACGGTTTGTGGGGTCGGTGAGATTTGATTTGACTTGCTCGGCCCAATTGTTAACAGCTCCCACTTCGCAAAGACTTCAGTACAATAAAGAAAGGAAAAAAACAACAGAATCAAGAATAATGTGGTTAGTGAGACCATATATGGGCCAAACTTGATGCACAAATATTATAAGTATAAATATAGTTTGTGTATGTTGAACTGTTGAAGGGCGTAGGAATGGTGGGGAGTGGAGAAGAAACCGAAAATGATTAGATACTTCATATTGGCCATTATTATGCCGCTTTATTTGATAATGGGAGAAGTTGGGAGTTTTGTGTTAGAATTTTGTGTGCATGTGCAGAGAAAATTATGATATATAAGAAAATTTATATACATTGAATCTAAAATTTGAGGTGTTAGTATTTTAGGTTAAAAATCTATTCTAATTTATAGAGGAGAAATCAGGTACAAATTAGGGAAGTATCCAAACCGTCCGAATTGGTGGAATGTTTGTGCAAAATAGTGGAATGTTTTAGGCCCAATGGAATGTTTGTGCAAATTGAGGAATATTTGGGACCTAGTGGAAAGTTGAAAACGACTGCGGGTCAACTTTTCTGCCACATGTCGCGTGCTGGGACAATGCGTGCACACATATTTAGTGATCCAACGTCTAGTATTGGTTCGAACGGTTTGGACATTCAACTTGGTTTGTGCTTGAATGCATCCCCTAATTTATATATTTATAGAGGAGATATCAGTTACAAACTAAAAAAATGTTCAAACGTTCAAACTGTGGAACATGCAGTGCAATGTTGTAGAACATGATGGACCCGTGCAAATTGAAGCCATGTAGAACATGTAGTGCGATGATGGACCGTGCCACATGTCGCACGCTGAGACAACGCACATCTCAAATCCGACGGTTCTACATGGTTTGGACATGCGGACGTTCTATATAGGTTTGTAGCCGAGTGTGCCCCGATATCTATATGTTATTTCTTGTTGTATGTTTCTTCTTGGTGATACTTGGTTCTCACCAATAGGTGGTATCAGAGGCCAAGGTTTCCAGACTTTCCTAGTAAGCTAGTTGGGTAATCTTATATAGTCAGTAACACCTAAAATCATGACCATCTTCTCTCATGCTGGTGGGAATAAATAGAATGAAGTAGACTCATGAGAGATTTAGTAGAATGCATAAAATACGGTTTGAGCTCAGGAGTGTGACCTAGACCCCGACATCAAAAAATTATAGAATAAAAAGAGATACGGGTTTAAGTAAAAGCAGGCAACAAAAAGAAAAATATATTAAATGTCGTGCTGATACAATTTTTTTAAGAGAGAAAAACTTATTACCCAAATGAAGAGTACATAAAAAGAAAGACATATGATAAAAATGTGGAAATCCGAAAATATAACCTAGAAACTTAGGGCGCCCAAGCTAGAAAAAACACATAACAATTAGGAGAGTTGAGAGAGACTTTTGTTGAAGGGGTGAACGGAACAAGAGCCAATGTCTTGCTGGAAGTTGAAGCATCTGAGTAGTGGTAAAGATGAATACACAGCCCCAAGTGTTGAATCTTGAGAAAAGTTGCAGCCGGTGAATTGCATGAACTGTCGAAAATGAGTGTGTTTCTCGGGAGCCAAATATGCCATACATAAATGCCCAGTAGAGGCCCTCAGATATATGATGCCGTCGGGAAGGATATAACAGAGGCAAACATTCGATCAGTTCAGACACATGACTAGGCACCATAACGTATAAACCCCCACAATCTGAACAAAACATCCTACACAAGTCACACCCATCTGCGGTGGAGGAGGAGGTGATCACAATCCTTAAAAACTCTTCTACAAAAAGGACACTGACCCCTCTGCCCTCGAGGAAACATCTTGTTGGGTGACCTCATGCACCGCTAGCCAAGAGAAGCATTATAGCTTTGACGGGATCCAAAATTTCCACAAAAAAATATGAGCCCATGACACCTACTATATAATAGTCAAGTGTTCTAAACAATTTTTACTTGTCCGATTAATCTCCGACTAATCATTTGTGAATCCTATTTATTTTGTTTTTTTTATCAGCGAATCAGGAAAATCTCTTATTCTTGACCGACCTTTGAGAAACCGTATTATCGAACTCAGGATCTCTGTTAACGTGAACTTCTTACCACTTGGCCCAACACGAGTTAGTCCTGTTTATCTTGCAATATGATTAATTTCCATAAAACCCTCCGCCCGATTAGCACTTGACATTTAATAATTTCTCTTTTCATTTTATCATGTTTTTTATTTGACATATTACCTTGTCCTGTACGTACAATTATATTAATTATTAAATATTTGATTGTCAGATATACTATTTGTACTTAATAAAATAATCTAAAATATTGAAGTCTTTTGTTTGTATTCGACGAGAACTAACACAAATCTAAACTCTTTAACAATCTTTTCCTCCCTATTAATATCCCCATCAAATATTGCTTTCTCTTAATCCAGAACATGACACGTTCTTGGGTCGGAGTGGATTAGATCACACTCCTTTTCTCTCCTATTCGTCTGAGGATTTTTGATGAATGGGACACTTCTGGAGAACATAGTTCCATGCTTTGTTTTTGGTAAGCATTTCCAATCTCAATCTCGACATTGTCATTTACATATTGACATGTGTGCTCGTCGTTGCTCGAAACCTTACCCTTTCGAATTTAATACCCAACTTTAACAATGTCACGCATCAACACCAACCAAAAAGAATCCTCCAATCCAAGCAACCCACACAACAACTTCATCATATGTATATCCCGACAAAAAAAACAAGGAACAAAAGGAATCAGAACCCCATGTTAGATCAATGATTAAAAAATGTTAGACGGTAATCGAAGAAAAAAAAATCCCAAATCAGATTAATAAATTAATAAGAGATTAATCAAGAACTAAGAACTAATCAGTCTAGTTGAACATTTTTAGAAGGTCATGATCAAAACAAAGCTTAAACAGCATATTATCCATATTCACCAACTATTTCTGTTGAAAGAGTTTTAAGTTACATGAAAATGATCACAAGAAATACAAGAACCTCAAAATTGACTCTACCTAGTACCTTAGTCCTTTGGCGACCTCAAAAAAATGAGCAACATTTTCTTCAGGTGTTCCCACAACAATTCCATGGCCAAGATTCAGTATATGTTTTCCCTTGCCTGCTTTTTTCACCGTGTCGTGTATCCGTTCCGTGATGAACTCCTTGGAGCCAAAGAGGACGCCGGGGTCCACATTGCCCTGGACGGCCACGTCAGCTCCCAGCCGCCTCCTGCCTTCGGCCATGTCAACGGTCCAGTCCAGGCTGACGACATCCACGCCCGTCAGAGCCAGCCTCTCGAGCAATCCCCCCGACCCGCTTGCGTAGAGGATTAAAGGGAGGTTCGGGTGAGTTTTTTTCACTGTGTCGACGATCTGCTTCAGGTAGGGGAGGCTGAACTCTTCGAAATCCACAGGACTGAGCTCCGTGGCCCATGAATCGAATATCTGAACTGCCTGAGCTCCGTTGTCCGCTTGGTATTGAACATACTTCGCCATGGAAGTTGTGAACTTCTGGAGCAATGCGTGGAGAATCTGTTCACAGGATTGAAAGCGAAACAATTAATGTCTCTAGTGTAATAGCCATGGCCATGGCCATAATCATAAAACAAAACCAGTCAATTGCATACAAATGACGCATAACATTTTGTTATAAGAAAAGTGGCGAGTTGCAAGTTTCAACCTACCTCAGATCATACCCTGAACACGAAAACTATGTACGGTATTCTTACTGATACCTCAGGTCACTTGGTTGTTTCTCTCTTGAGGTCTAGGGTTTGAGTCATGGTGGGTCACCTGTTTGGGAGCAGGTGGGGGTTAAGGGTAGGGGTTAACCTTTGATTAACCAGTTAGGATTATATCAGATTTACCGATGAAAAATCTCCCCATGTTAGTCAAGTGACATAGCAATGTGACACACCTCAAGAGCACATTTTGTAAGTTTTTCTTAGTAGAATAGATATAGTGCACACACCTTGGGTTGTGAGAAGGCTAATTTCTTTATCTTTGAGAAGTGCTTTGATGAACCGCCTTCGACGCAATATGATGCCAGAGTGAACGGAGCTCCCACAAAACCTAGTACCGCTGCTTCATTGTTAACCTGGAGAAGTATAAATTCATGAGAATGTACCAGAAGTTATAATACTGGAAATTTACAAGAAGCTCATGTAATAACACCGATGAGTTCAACTTGAATTATTCGTATAAAACCCGACATTATCAGCATGAATTCATCAAACAGATCACCCAAATATCATCAAGTAGATTCTGTATTACCATCAATTTTTTTGGGTATATAGCATAGATAATAACATAGAAGGAATACTAGCAGACATTGAGAGCAAAAGAAGGGAAGGAAAGGGTGACGAGTGAAACCTCTTTTCGCAGGATTGACAATGCTTGCCCTACATATGGAACTGACTCTTCAGGGACGAATTCTCTCACTTGATCAACCGCAGCAGCTTCGCGGAGAGGATTAAATATGACGGGACCTTTACCTTTGACAATGTCAAAAGGTATATTCATCCCAGAGAGAGGGGTAAGAATATCCGAAAATAAAATGACCTGTCACACACAGAGGCCAATATATCAAAAATCAGGTATCAAACTATAAGCAATTAAATCCCAGGAACAGCAAGGTTTGAATGGTAAAACATGAAGGGGCGGAAATATTGTACTAAATAATATAGAGTAAATGAGGGGATGCTTACCCCGTCGGGCTTGAAAACCTTCCATGGCTGTAGAGAGATTTCTACAACAAGGTCAACATTTTCTGATCGTTCACGGAATGAAGGATGCTTCTCGCAGATTAATTGATAACTCTGTAATCAGAAATTCTAGTGAAATTAGATTCAACTTTAAAAAAGCAAGAGTAAAGCAAATAGATAAGGGTATTATATCTGAGAAGGAAACAAATAAGAGGAAACAGTGAGAAATCGAAAATTAAAGTATAGATGATCTAGTCACCATGTACTGAAGAAAGAGAAATTGAACTAACAATGTAATTTAAAACCAGAGCTTCACAAACCTACCTTCATGTACCTCCCCGCTTGCCTCATGAGCCAAACTGGGGGTCTGTCCACATCTTCGCCACGAACAGCACTAAGCAACAGAGAATCGGCAGATGTAGCAAGTTTTGGTTCAGCAACAGCTCCTACAAAGTATGTTCAGCAACTACAAGTTAAGTACATTGGATTCTGAACAGTTGGCCATATGAAATGGAACTTGAAAGCAGAATTCGACAGCATATGCGCCTGACGAGTTCAATTGGATCTATCAGACAACGACTCAAATCAAGATGTATAGTACATAAGTATTGTACCCTAGTTCAGTACGCACATTTATCATTTTGTAATGTCTGTTTTCTCCTCAACCCACTGTTATCAAGTAAAAATGCTGGAAACAAATTAGAAATCCCTCTCGTTATGAGTATTAATGTAGAACTAGGAAAACAAATACATTAGTGCATGCTAAATTATGTAAGAAATAGACTAGCCATCCCAGATGCAATAAACCTTGAGAAAAAAATCTGTGCAATTTGAAAGATAACCAAGATGAGCAGCTTATTCTGACTTGCGATACTACACTGAGCTCAAATCAATTCTCAATTAACTATGTAAAACCCAAAATAAGAATTGTGCGGTTGTACCTATACCTATAGTTCAGTATACATTCATCATTTTCTGTTTTTCCACTCAATCCACTGTTTTCAAGTAATGCTGGAAATAGATTAGAAATCTGTATCTTTATGATGTTTGTTTGTTATTGCAGAAGCAGAATCAGGAAAAGAAATATATAGTGCCTATGTTATGTAAAAATATACTAGCCACCAGATGCAATAAAACTTGAGATAGAAGAAAATAATAATGATTATGATTCTAGGCAATTTGATTTATAAATCAAGACGAATAGCTTATTCTTACTTGTGGCACCACACTAAACTCAGATCAATTCTCAGTTAACCATGTAAAACCCAATTCGAAAAGCTTCAGAAAATCAATTACAATAACAGAATCCGATTCCAAACTAGAAATTTGACCTAATCCGATTCAGAATAAGCATTTTTCTTCCTGCGAACAAGGACCCATTTCGCTAATCAACCAAAGATTCAAACTTTTCTCTCTCCTCATCACATCTCACTCAATTCCAGATCTCCCATCCTCTCGGGAACCAAATAGAAAGCCAATAAACATGTAAGAGAGCGAAGTTACCTCCAACGACGCAGCGAACAGAAAATGATGATCTAGTCTGTTTCGAAGCCGAGAGAGCGGAAAGCGGAGAGATTGTGCTGAAGCCATGGACGCAGCAGGAGGAGGAGGCCATGTTTAGCGCCTGATTTACAGAAAAAAAAAATCGAAGCTTTTTTCAGACTAAAAATTGGGCATCTCTCCAAAGGGTCCTTTACGTCTTGACTCTTCCGTTTCTGGGCTGTAGAGAAGGTCAGAGAAAGAAATGAACAAAAAAGCAGAAATCGTATCCTATCTCTTTTGCTATCTAATCCTTTCCCACAAGCAAGTCATATTTTGCCATGTCATTTGACATGTCAGATTGGATGTGGACCCAAAAACACCCATATTTTCCTCAAAATACTCCAAATTTAACTTAAGCGGGACGGGATCACAAAATTCCTCCGACCCATCATTTTATCATTTATGTAAAAGGTAAAAATACTTTTAAATTTGATGAAAACTCGATATCCTAATTTGATCAGACGGGCCGAGAATCACAAAATGAGCTTATTGTTATTCCCAGTGTTGTAAATGACGGTCGTCATGGCGGTGCCATGGCCCCAAAAATCACACGGGCGCCACATCGTGGCATCGTGGCCGCTTTGAGCCAATTTTGAACCGGTTTTATACTGATTATAATTGATTTTAGAGCAATTTGGGTCGGTTCTGTCCAAACTAATTAATTTTTTTTTCAAAAAGTTGAAAATATTATAATTTGTAGCATAACATGTATTTTGTATTACATGTGTAAATTAATTTATATTAAAAAAATTAAAAATACAAAAATAAGAATTCCACCATGGTCTCGAAGACCCCTGTCCGCCATCATAGCACCGTGCGACATCTACAACCTTGGTCATTCCTGTCTGCAACTACAAGTTGGGTATGATTCAAGAGAACTCGGATGAATGATTCTTAATTTTAAGTAATCATGTGATCATCAATTCAGCTGCATCGGGAAAGTAAAATACAACAATGTTCTGGCTCAATTCTGTTTCTGGTACAATTCAGTTCATTTCAACTCAATAAATAGAACAAGCTCAAGACAACACCTTTTACAAAGAGAAAAAAAGACAAACAGACACAAAACAACATGAGCAAACCCAACAACTAACTCGAATTTTCAATCACAAACAATAGATAGCTCCTACTGCAATCAAAGACCAATAATATTCATCAATATCTAAGTTATGTTGTGCTTCATCAGATTCACCTAGTGTTCAGTGCTTCTGGTTTTTTCTTACTTTGTTTGGTCAAGGGGAGTGATATATGGATGAACCCGAACTTCTTCCTCTGCGTCAGGAATTGCCTTTGATCAGATCCTTCTCTCTCGCCTTTAGCTGGAAATGTCAGATCGTCTCTCAGTTCTTGCAGCATTTGACTCAGAGCCACCTTCTGCCTCTCGGGTTGTCTTTCTGGTTGCTTCATCGTTACAAATTCCTCAGGCTGAACCTGCTTCCTGCTCAGCACATCCCGCATTGAAACTATTGGCTTTGAAATTGGTCTTGGATTTGGACCACTTGCCATGACAGATTCGCGGAAATGATCAGTTGAGTTGAAATTGTTGAGCAATGGAGAGTTGTGAACTCCCCATACCTTCTGATCGTGATCGGGCGTCCAGCTTCTTAAAGCCACTTCAGCTGCAAATTGCTTCCTGCTTGCAAGTTCCACTCTGCTGAGAGCCTTTTCTAAGTACTCCTTACTGTGTTTCACTTCCTCTGTGGCTTCCTCCAACTTCTTCAGAACAGCCAGCTTGGAAACATCAGATTCCACAAACTGTACCATGTTACAAGCTACTTTCTTTGGAGGCGGCATTCCCTTGACCTTTTGAGGTCTGGAGGTCGCAGGAGATTCGGATTGATCTTCAAAAGGAGCAAACTTTTCGGGCTCTGGTAGGATATACCCAGATGGGTACTCATTGTCCCTACCCGACAGATCCTTGATCTCACAGAGGGCGAGAGCTTCTGCCGCCCTAGCTGCTTCCTCCATCTTCTTGGCAGCAAACCACCTCATCTCATAAGTCTTCAGGTTGACCTTCGAGTGGTCAACCCCAGGCATCAACCTTGCAATTTGAGATTTTGCAACTTCAGCCACTCTCTTGAACTGCCCGGCCTGCGCCTTCAGCTGTGGAAGCTCCCTTGCAATAGACGTTGACTTCTGGAGACCAATACTAATTTCTTGACCATGATCAGCAGCTATGCCTGCGGGCTGCACTCTTCCGTCTTTCAGCTCCTCCTCCAACGATAACACCCCAGCAAACTTTGAATTGAGCCTCTTCCGGGTCTTCTCAAGTTGCGACTTCTCTTCCTTCAGTTTCATATTCAGAGTCTCCACAGAGCTCTGAATAACCCCAAGGTCATTCATCGTCTTCCCAAGGTTCAGTTTTGCTTGCTTCAACTCCATCAAGATCATATCCGGAGACGAATCAGGACAAGGGATCGAACTCCCCGCGAGATTCCTAAAATTCTCCATGTTCATTTCCTTGACAACCGGACTCAAGACCTGCAGATCATCAGAATACAATACATGATCAGGGGTTCTCATGCACCTCAACGCCTCCTTGTGAAGCTGACGCTTCAACTCTTCAACGATCCTTTTCGTCGTCGCGAGCTCTTCAAGGACATCAAGGGTTTCGAGTTCCTTCACAATCAGATCCTTCTCCAACTCAGCCGCTTGCTCCTCCACTTTCTTGATGTCAACGTCCTCTACCCCATTCTGCTCAAACCAACCCAAATACCATAAATCAGAACTGAACAAGGAACAATGACTACAGAATCAAGATCCGAATAAGTACTTCTCTCATGAATGTTACCCACATAACAAAACAGAAATTATAACAACAATAATTAGCCATCATAGTATCATACTGGATACTATAGCAAGAAATCAATGAACCCACTAAAACCCACTAATGGACCTGTAATAAACATGTTTTGCACCAGCCACACTTAATCATCATGACTCAAATAGAGAACTCCAAAACAAGCATTCCCAATTCCATGAACCCAAATCACACCCAATCACTCAAATGCCATCAACAAGAACAAACCCATAAATCGCCATGAACATGAAATTGAACTTACACAGGCCTCACGGAGGCGGTGGAGAGGAACCCAAGACCCGCTGCCGCCGAAATGGGTCACCGCCTCCATGACCGACCCGAACGGCGGCGACGTGTCTATCTCGACCCTAGGGTTTCTCCGAGGATCGAAGGTCCCGGGTTCGATCGGGTCGGACCTGGTTTCTCTGATTCTTGTCCCTGGAGCAGCCATTGTCGACGAAAGCAAGCTCTTCGTCGTCTCTGTGCTTTTAAAGAGGAGGGATTGGGGATTGGGGTTTTGGGATCGAAAGCAAAACCCATCTTCATCATCATGAGAAATCAATTCCCGGAGATCGTGCACTCGACAGCTGGGCCCACCTTCAACCTCCACTCACTCTCTCTCTCTCTCTCTCGCTCGACTGGTATGAACCAGACCAGAGCCATTTTCAAGCTTTTTTTCGAGCTCTGATTTGGCGGGGCTCGAGATATGGGATAGCTACGTTGACGGTTTGACCCTGCCCCTGTCCAATAGGATCGGGACACGTCAGCGATTGGAGGTCGTTGACCGGTCATGTCAATTAGCGGGAATTGCGGCGACCAGAAAGTTGAGGTTGTTTGTAATTGACCATGCAAAGGCTTAAAGCTAAGGGAAAAGGTGCTAAAGCTTAAAGAGAGAAAAAAAAGGAAAAGCTATTATGAGGCCTCCTTTTGGTGCAGTCTTTTGCTTTCAGGCCCACTTATCTCGGCCCACGGCCCACACTGATACGATTGGCCCTCATTGAATGCTTTTTAATTTATATGATAACAAATTCAGAATTAGTTACCTCATATTTAATTTTGAATTACTTATTATGTTTTATCATATTATTCATTTGTTCATTTGATGATTTTTTTAACTATATGTGAAATGATGAAATTACATTTGTTAAAAATAGATCTAGATTTAGTTTACTTTATAGTTCTTTACGTTTAGATTTTATGAGGATATAAGTATGTAATGACCTAATTTTGAAGTTCAGACTTGATTAATTTTGCGTGTAAATTAATTCGGATTTTATGATGATGTAAGAATGTAATGAATTAAATTGAAGTACAGACTTGGTTAATTTTGTGGGTAATTTTTTTTTTTGAGGGAATTTTGTGGGTAAATAATTTGTGGGCATGTTAATTAAATAAGGCATGTGCATATCATGATTGTGCAAATTGACGTCTGAACTAACTACTCTGTGTACCATAATAATGCAGTGATTTATGCACAGGAACAGTAAAATCATTACATGTAATTATTTGTGAAGGTGTGAAACATGTATGTGGTAGATTTGATCATGAGTTTGGTGGGGGCGTGACTAGGTTGTTTCAGCCTGTGTCATAATGTTCACAGGCCTGCACAATTATTTGTGGACCACTTTCTGGGCCGGTTGGTTTCAACACTTGGGCTTTGGACTTGTCCTTGGTCCAGACCAGACCATGGGCTTCTACCATATTCTGTTAAGTGTATTTTTCAGATAATTGCAATTAGATGCGCAACCAAACCATGTATTTCACATAAGTGTTTAATATTTTTCTTATCTTGACTGCTCACTCAAGATTCATATTTTCGTCGTTTCTATCTAAGTTGGTGGTTTCGTCTCTGATTAACTTGTATGACAATGAATTCAACAAGGAGAAGACAAATTTGAGGAGCTCGAGAGACTATTGTGTCGACGTACTAATACACAAAAATATGAGTTTTGAGTTAGCTGACAAGACGAAAAAGAGGAGTGTACTATAATGTAGAAAACATTTTTGATTTAGTGTACTTAATTACAATTATTTTTATATTTTTGTATTTAAGTATTGACGTTTAAATTATTAATAAGTCGTTTGATTCATTCAAATATACATTACTAAAATTTTATTATTTAATGGGTTTGCAAGCGATTTCCATGGGTTTATTTAATCATACATACTCATTAAAATGATGAT
>JAYMTP010004202.1:0-15379 GCA_036897365.1 Geranium brycei | reverse complement strand
TATATATATATATATATATATATATATATATTAAATAAATATAAATCAATTTTGAATTTGAATCGGTCCGACCGGCCTGATTTCAAATCAGAACTATTGAGGGTATTTTGGTCTTTTTACCTCAAAATTCTGTTAGATTTAACCCTGCTAGAGTTAAGTAAGACGAAATATAATTTGAGTGACTGCAAAATCGAATTTTATATTTAGGTGTACTTACGTGAGAATGACGTATAATTAAGTATACTTATGTGTAATTACCCCTACTTGTTATAATATTTTAATTGTGTCGTTCTCGCAGTTTTTCCTTGTTCACGTAGACTAAATATTATTTAGTTGACAGCTACCAAAAGTCTTTTCATACCTAATTCATAAAAATGGAATTATTCAGAAGGAGATCCAGATGATTGTTCCCATGTCATTGTCAGGTCCAAATCCAAAGTTGAAATCTGATTTCTCTTACATATAATAACCGTTGCCACTCTTATCAAACAAACATGTTAACCAAAGCAGAATTTAGTAAAGCTTTTCCAAAGTTTTGTTTTTGGCCTTTTTTGCAATTAACTCTAAAATAAGACTTGTCCCCTCGGTGGTGGGATGGCCAAGGCAAGAATGTGAAAGAGACATAAACTAAATAGTATGGTAGAGATTAAAAATAAAAATAAAAATTAGAAGGAAAAATTATAATTCACTTTGGTACACTACAAGATGTCATTGTTACTTCACTATTATGTAATTTATTTTGTACATAATAAGGTAAATTGTCACAAATTATAATATTACTTAATAATTATATATGAACTACGTGTAGCACCGCGCAATGTATGATATTATTTGTAATATTTTGTAAAATTATTAAAACTTGATTCATATATAAAATTTTAAAAAGATGAGAAAACGACAAAAGCCACAAATAAAAAATCAGAGTCGTTTTTGTCTATTTTGTGAGCAACCAAACAATAGAACATACAACAAAAAAAACAATAGAATTAATGTTTGTCGAAGAAAAGTCGAGCAAAGACTCATAAACAGAAAATTAGAAATAGAAAATGTTACCTGAAGAGAAAATGCACTTATGGATATTAGTCAAAGATCATGACATGGAGAGTGTCGTGTAGATGAACCTCCATTATTTCTTCTCTGAAAATCAACATAACATATTAGATTGTATAATCAAATACATCAAAAAAATCATCGGAATCTGATGAATGTGACAGATAAAAACAGAGATCGTTTTATTTGGTTAATGAATCATATCCTACATAATTATATGCGATTAACGTGTATTGAAATTAGTTTAAGAAAAGAATTGTAATCCAACAAAATTTTAATTTATATTAAATTTGTTTGTTATTATCATTCGATATTCAAATTAGTTTAGGAAAAGAATTACAATACAACAAAATCTTAATTTATATTAAATTTGTTTGTTATTATCATTTTAATTTATTAATCAAAATTAAATTCAAATAAACAAAGAAATTAACAAATGATTTAAATAAAAAATTCTAGAAAATAAAATAATACTCATTTTGTTGAAAGGTGACGCCAAGTGACACATGTGAAGATTTTCCTTTTATATGTATAGATTAAAAATAAATATGAATTAGTCCATAAGGAGGGCAATATTGTTATTTTAGAAAATAATAAAAAGTTGCATATACTTTTTCTTCTATTGTGATAGGCTTTTGGGTAAATTGATAAATATAAATATTGGATAATTTTAGTTAGGTACACCTCAAAAAAACCAACCTTATTATCACATAAGCACCTAATTTTTTTTTAAAATTTCGTAGGATATCTAAACCAAACTAATTATCACCGTTCTACGCTATGTAACATATTTGTGAAATGTCAATTTTACCCTTTCATTGTTTTTAAATTTTCAAATATGTGACACTCTCTTTTAAGCGATTGAGCACTGTTCCAACCATTTTTTCTGGCAACGGTCGGTGGCGAGGTTATGAGATTCTTGACTAATTTAAACAACCACAATGATTTATGATAACACGAATAGAAAATTTAAGGGTTCATCAGTTTGTGCCTATTTTTTGTAATACGAAATAGATGATTTGTGCGATTTGGTTGGAGCAGGAAACTTGTGCAGAGGAGGGGTCAAAACAGGGAAGGGGTAGCGGCAACTAAGTTTTCTATGAGAAACTCCCTCAAGCTTGGGGTTTCAGGGTTTTTGGGGCATTGAACGGTGACAATGGGGAAGAGAGCGATTGCAGACAACCTAAAATTGGGAATAAGGAGGGCTTTCGTTGTCGGGGCTGTTTTTTTATTAGCAATAAAAGTAGATTGAACAAAAAGCAGTAAATACAGAACAAGCCCAAAAAGACGAGAAAATACAACGAGTTACAAAAAAATCCTAAAACCGAAGAGAAAAATGAACCGGTCCAATTAAATCAAATACAATGAATTGGTTCAATTAAAAAAATCTAGTTCAATTAAGAGAACCAGACTAGGTGAAAAATCATCGCTCGAAACACGCTAATGTCGCCGACCTCGAAACGCGCTGAGCTCGCTAGTCCAATCGAGAGATTGAAGGGTCCTTCGACCAACACCACGCCCTCCGACCAGATTCGTCATGTCGGAAACGTGCATGGTGCCTACCTCTCCGCCGTTTCTCCACATGGTTGTCGCGAATCCACCTCTCCGACCAAACCACCGCCACGTCCTCGACGCCTTCCTTTAGTGAAGCCCTTATATGTCTTTGCCATTCAAGAAACAGACCAAGCCAGACTCTTGAATCGATCAACCAATCCGAGACGAACCAGATCAAGTTTATCGATCCACCTCAACGAGACAGCTCATATACGGGCATTTCCTTCCGTTCCGTCCTCGAAATCCCTATCCTCGCAGCTCCTCCCAACTCCGTGATTCAAACCCTATCCACCACCATCAACCCCTCGCTCGACCAAGATATGAAAAGTCCACATCTAAAAACTAGAGCAATCCATAGTCAATCTTCTTTCTGCAAAGGGCTTATCACGGCTAGAATCTCAGGCCAGCACCAGAAAAAACGTAGCCGGACGAACTTGAGACTCTATGATCTTTGTGCAGCTCTGGCCAGCACCGAGAGTTGTCGTAGAATAGAGATTCCTCTCTCCAAGCCATATCTCATGCCGAACTCGTCAATTATCAATTCCCAACACAAAACTGGCACCAGTTAGATAAGGAGAGTCGCCGGGGAGCCTTGCCGGAGAACGGCGGCTCTGTCGTCGACGAAGAATAATTTGGAGGAGAGGGTTTGTACGGGAGAGAAAACACTACAGTAAACCTTATCTCAAAATGTTTATGTTGTTGGGGTTGTGTTTCAATCAGAGGATTTGGGCGAAAGGGGTGGTTGTTGCTCGCGACGATGATGGCTCAAGAGGCCAGCGTCAGATTCATGTTGGTCGACGAAGTAGCCAACGTTGGCTCTCAGGCACATCAAACCTCGGAGAGGAAGCACGACACTTAATCAGGCCACACCATTTTCAGGATGGCTCGATTGATTCATTTCCGACTCAGTCCAATATGTTCTTGTGCGCTCTACTTCGGTCAAATTAGACCGAGTTAATCTGGCCCGATCCAAATAGGAGGGAGGGGAAACCGGACTTTCAAAATTTTTTATTGAAAAAGACTAATATGCCTTTAACCTTTAACATAAACAATTATTCAATAGAGGGGCAAAATCGTCATTTCAAAAAAATCTTTTACAAAGTTTAGAATGGTGATCCATTTTTTTTCCTTGCAATTTCATTGATTTATTAATGTAAATGACTTAATTTTCTTAGGGTAGGAAAGAAAAGCCAACACGATATATCAATAAAAGGGTGAAACGGTGATAATTAATATAGTTTAAATGACTAAAGAAAATAAAAAACTTCAAATATATTTATCTGATAATGAGATTTTTCTATGTATAAGGAACTGAAATTATCCCAACGAATTTCATGCAGTAAATTACTTCATTTTAAAGTAGGCCATGTCACGGAGTAACCAATAACTCCTAATTAAAAATACAAAGCAAGAACACGTGTGAACATTTCCACACGTGTGGAGTGTAGATAACCCAGTTGATACCCGATCCAGAACTTGACCGTGAGCGATTGGAGGGCGATGAAAAGCATGTGCCTAAGTTGGGCTTATTTGGCTCCACCTACACACACCCTCCTCCTCTCCTCTTCCCCAAAACAGTTTATTGTTTATTCACTCGGATAATTATATAAGGAAATTTTTGAGTCCTCCTCTTCTCTCCTCTCGCTCGCTGCTCATTTCTCACAAGTCTCGTCATGGCCGTCTTCGCTTCCTCTCCCTTCACCTTCCTCACCACCGCGTCTAGGGCTTCTTCTCCGAAGCTCTGCTCGCTTCCTCCTCCCGCTCCCAGATCGATTGCTCGGAGGGGACGTTGCGCCTGCGTGCTCTACTCTTCCAATGCCAACGGCATGGCGGAGCTCGTCAAGGATACGGACTCTTCCGACGCGGCGGCTTCTTCCGGTGCCGAGGAAGAGGAGAAGAGGAAGGTCGTTCGTCATCGCCGGACTTTTCTCGACGCTCTCTCCGGTGAAGGTCGGTCTTCGATTTCCTTTCTATTCGTTGCAGTTTTTGTGCGGTAATGCTTCATTCTGCTGCTTAGGAAATGTAATGAGGGATAAAGTTTGCTTAACTTGGAAGTAACTGAGCTTTTGTTGTTTGGAACTCGTTTTTTTGTGAAATTTGGAGCTCGTACGAGTCGGAATTCGGGATTTAGGGAGAATTTTAGGTTGTGAATCTTCTGCTGGGAGAAAAAAGAGAGAGAATACTCGTATTTTGCCTCATTTTCTGTGTTATGAGGTTCAAGACCTAGGAAACTATGAATCAGAGTCAACTATTTACTGGAGAGGCTATTCAGAAGGAGGATTCTGAGTAATCGTGATTCTCAGGAAGATTTGGCTTAGATTAGGTGAGTTAATTTGAAATGAGAAAACAGATATCACTAGGAACAGACGTGAGAAGAAGACAAATGATATATTTAGAGCTTTACGTTTTTCTTTCTTTGACTCATGACAATTGTTGTATTTGTCTCAGTTGCAATAAGTTTCATTTACTTATTGGCTGTAGATGCTGAGAACTCTGAGTTTTAGAATTCTGGATTCCTTCCTTGTACATTTTCTCTAGTTCATGCTCAACGTATGATTTTAGGTTGTTTCTTTTGATTATTATTTATGGAAGAGTTGGGATAAATCCGCCACTAGTGCAATTGATATTCACACATGTGAATGTTAATGTACTCTCTCTCAGCAGAGACGTGCAAAGAAAAATAGAACAGTCATGATTTAAATGTTGTAGGGGCTATCTCGTTTTCAGTTTCCAAAATAATACTGGTCATTATTTTATTTTATTTAAGTCTTTTATCGCTATATTTGATTCTTAATCTGGAGAAATTTGGGTAGAGAACTTTTTTCGCTCGGTTTCACCAGGTAACAACACATCTTGCTTACTCATCCTGTACACATGTTGTATAAAGAATCACATCCGTTAAAATGATGATAGTTTTTTTGTGATAACTTAAGAAACAATCATTTGGCTTACTGTTTCCTTGTTAATACTATAGTCTCACTTGCTTTGTTGTGCATTTAATTAGAGCTCTAATTCACTGTCATAACAATTGATTGTCATTGTGTTGTTAAATAAGTTATAGCTAAATAGTTATAGTAATCACTCCATCCTAAAATTAGTGTCCTGCTTTCATAAAAGGGTGTTCCAAAATAAGTGTCCCATTTTCATCTTAGTTAGTCAGTCAGTCACTAATTACCAATGATATCCTCCTACGAGTTGGTTATGACAGCATGAGCAGTGGGGGAAAGGGGATAAAGGATGGGAAGTAAAGACTAAAAAATGAATCCTCAGTCCTTACAAATAGTCAAATAAGACACATAATCTGGATGGATGGAGTGAATATGTTTGTTTGCTTTATATTCAAAGAAGCTTTTCTGTACTCTGCAATTTAATTTGGAGTATCAGTTTTCTTGTCTTATTTTGTATAGTTATTTGCAGATCTGCTACATGGAATCAAAACGGAAACAGAAGCAGGAAGGTTACCTTTGGCTATTGCTTCTGGGTTGGAAGAATTGTATCGGAATTATAAAAATGCAGTAAACAAATAATTCTAAACCTTTTGCTTCAGTGAATACTTTCATGTATGATTTATATGTTCTTTTTATGGAGATATAGGGCATACTTTCAATTTGACAATCTAACGTCTTTGTTTTGCTTTAACTTAATGTTGCTGTCAAAACATATCTTGAACAAGAAGCATCTGCAGGGGACAATAATTGTGTTTCTTCACTGTACCATGACTAGAAAAAACATTATTTTGGAAGCGGAAACCTTCAGAAACTGTGAAAGCGGGTAGTTTTACTTGAAATCTTGAAAAACTACTACTAACATAACTTATATAAGACTTCCAATAACCAAATATTATCTGAAAAACAATTTGACATTATTCATAAAAAATCTTGGGTCCAGTCTCTTCTTAAATAAAGAAATGTTTGCTACAAGAATGCAACTATGATGTGTACATTATCTTGCAGTATTAATCTTTGCATTCTATCATGTTTCAGGTCTTCCAAAGTGGAACTCCCAGCCCAGAAGAGGTTACATTGTCAAATATGGCTCTTGCATTTGATCGCATTTTCTCGGATGTGCAGGTAATGGGGATTTTCCAAAGCTTCTATGTAGCTTTTCGTTTATCACGGATATTGAACACCTATTTTTAGCATGTATACACTTTTGCTTAATATAATAGTAAATTTTCAGGACCCTTTTGACTTTTCACCCCATCACAAAGCAATGAGAGAACCTTTTGACTATTACATATTTGCTCAGAATTTTATCCGTGCTTTAGTGGATTTCAGGTATGTTCAATAGCTGGCTTCCATTTAGATCTGATTTTATTAAAACTTACCAATTTTTTCTATACTAATTCATTACAAAAATTTAACTTCTGATTATGTTTGCATATAAAAAAATACATTAATGCATAATATGAATTGGGTATATTGTATATATATGCCTTAGTAAATGAATATTGAATACAATATTGTCACCAAGTTCATTTGGTATTAAAATGGCTATACTGAGACTCTAGATAATTAGATTGCCATCACAATGTTGATCAATGATGACAGGCTGTAAATAAATCTTTTAGTCTCGTTCTCCTTTTAACTTATATTCTGCCTTTAGCTGTTCAATCATGCTGATGCATTGTAAATGAAACACGGTTCCCAAACCCTGTGACAACAATATTTATAAAATGATTTTGTAGTGATGAGAAAAGTCATACATAATATGTGTATCAAATCACTTCCACTTTAAATTCGTGTTCTCTAAACCTTGAATGTTTTGTTACAGGGGTTCATTTGTTGGAAATATTTCCCTTTTCCAGGAAATGGAAGAGAGGTTGAAAAAGGTGTCAATGCTCAGTCTGTTACTTTTTTAGTAATCTACATGGTGCCTATTTTCTAAAAGACCAAAGACCAAATTTTTAATACATCATTACTTCATTTTCTACGTGGATGTACTAATTTTTCTCGAGCTTGTCATGTGGTTGGCATCTTCAATGTTCATGCATGCTTTCTCTAGTTTGGTCACATGTAATTAGGCATTTTCATTGAAGTGAGGCATCTCAAGCTTAATTCTTTGGGAAAAGCCCATCTCACGCAGATCAAAAACTAGTGTATCTTGGCTTGACATAATTAGCCTTATTAGATGTTTGTGGTGACCAATGTCCGTTACTTGATATCTATATTAGTTTAAAGAAAATGTTTGTCTTTAAAATTTGATAAACTTGGCATTGGTATATCCTATAATTAATTAGTCACCAATATTATATGAAGTTACCAATGTCTACTTGGCCAAGTGGCTAAATGCTTGATCTATGCCCAAGGGCCAGGGTTCAAGCCTGGTACATGACAGTACCGCTGAGCCCAAAAAAGTACAATATAAAGTTTGGTCCGACCAAAGACTGCAGCATCAGTACTTTGGGTCTATACATGTAGATAGAGCCCTTTGCTTGGCTTGTTGCCTCAATTGCAGTTCAGTATCAATTATGTTTTCTTGTTTTTGTCTTTATATTTCTAATTATTTTTTAAGTATTAATTCAAAGATTTTTTTGTCCTTTTTAGAGTAGAAACTTTCATCTTAAAAGGAATGTTGGTTAGTGTAAAATAAATTTGTATACTATTGTTGCAGGGTCACAATGTGATATTGATGTCAAACCACCAAAGTGAAGCAGACCCTGCTGTTATTGCATTGTTGCTTGAAATCACGAACCCATATTTAGCTGAGAACATGGTGAGTTTGATTTATTCTGTCCAGAGATGTCTGTAAGCATTTATGACTCGTGTTTTTGGAAATGCTTGTATGACTGAGTTCCATATCTTGTATTTTAGACTTACATAGCTGGAGATAGAGTTGTAACCGATCCACTCTGCAAGCCTTTCAGCATGGGAAGGTGTTCATGAATTCCTCAATTCACTATCTGATATTTTACTTTATTTGCTTATTGGGGGTTAAAATAGTTGTATGATCTATCCTCAGGAATCTCATATGCGTGTACTCAAAAAAGCACATGAATGATGATCCGAAGCTTGCTGATAAGAAAAGAAGAGCAAACACTCGAAGTCTTAAAGAAATGGCTTTGCTTTTGAAGTAAGTGTAGTTTCTTCCTATAGTATCCTATACAAGAAAATGGTCCTCTGCAAGCAATATTTTGGTATATTAAGCCTTTTGTATTTTGTTCACCAGATATTTCTTGTTGCTTATAAGTTGACTATTTCGTTTTCTTCTCTCATATCTGCTCTGTGCATTCATCAGATGCTCATTATTTATCTGCACAAGGCAGATTGTTAGCGCTACTGTATTTTGAATAGCCCAAACTACTAAGATCAATGCCAGCTGTCCAACCGTAAATATAACAAAAATATTCAGTTTTGCAAATTCTTTAGTTTAGCTCTGTATCCAAATTTCTATTCTTTGAGCAAATTTATTGAATTGACCAGATTATTCTTTTCCTTTAGTTGATGGCAAGCTATTACAGTTAGTTATAGACTTACAGGGTTGTTAATTGTACTGAGATGCATGAAGAAATGCTTCTTTCCTGATATATTTGTCTGAAGTGTAAGTGGCTTGCCACTTTTTAGAAGGATTGTTTTTCTTATTTTAGCTCTTCTTGTAAGACCAAAACTCTTCTTTTCTATGCTTTGGTTCATATTAACTGATCCCTGAAGAGATTATGTTGTCTCTATGTTAAGCTAGTATAAATTTTGGCATAACTTGTTATTGCATTTGCATGGTAGAGTGATTTGGTGTAAAATGTGTGTCATTCCTTTATTAGCTTTTGAGTGTATCAACACTTTGTTTCAGTGTCACCCTTCACATAGAAGGGGGGTTATTTTTGCCACTTGACCCATCAGAAGTTGGTTGGAGGCCCAACAGAGGTTGGGATAGAGAGTTGAGGCCTAACTGAAGCTGGGAGGTATTGAGAGATTAATGGGGTGCTGCTGCTGGGACTTGAACCTTGGTCACCAGACCATAAGTTCAAGTGCTTGACCGATTAGATGATTATGCTTTGGTAAAACACATGTGTACCCTCTAGAAGGGATAGATCATGCATCTTGACTGAATAGTTAGACTCTTTAATAACACACTCAAGTATCCACCCACTCTTTTATAATAAAAAGCATCTGACTGGACGTGATGCATCTGATACAGAGGCGGGTCACAATTAATTTGGATTGCACCAAGTGGTGGTAGGGACCGCCCTGATCCTCGTACAGAAGAATGGTATCCAGTAAGTTTGTTTGCCTTCACTATTATGACAAGTTTAGTAGAAAAGCTGGTGCACACTTTTGTAATTATTGATCTGCAAGTTTGTTCGGCTTGTTTTGGACATTTTATTTTGGTTTATACCTTTTTGGTTGTACATCTTGAGTTTTTGGTCCTACCCACATATATAGGCTACAAAATTTGTTTTTTCCTTCACAATACCATTAGTATATGTTTCTGCAAATTTTCACATGCTTGTACGAAATGCTGGTTTCAAATTAGTAAGACTATTATTTTTATGATCAGCATTAGTATTGTTATTGTTCACTGTTGCCTGTGCTTGTTTCGTAAACACCAATATTTATTCTGTATACTGTATACATATGATTAATTATACATGTCTTCTTTAGCTAACTAGTTGCTAATAATTAGACGTGTCGCTTGTGATGTAACCATATTCCTTCAAACTGATGTATGAGGGTCAGGCACCCTTTGATTCTTCTGCAGTAGACAATATGCGAAGGCTTACAGCACATGCAGATGTTCCAGGGCATATATATCCTCTATCAATACTATGCCATGACATTATGCCTCCTCCTCTCGTGGTATCTCCTTTTCTGTTATTTGGAGTTCTCTTTCAATGTTGCTATTCTCCTTTTGTGACACAGTGTACTGTTTCCAGGTAGAAAAAGAAATCGGAGAAAGAAGGATGATCTCCTATCATGGGACTGGAGTGTCAGTGGCACCAGAGATCAGTTTCCCCGAGATAGCTGCTAGCTGTGAAAATCCTGAGCAGGTTGGTTCCATCTGATATTTCAGTCTCTGGTTTGCATGCATGGTCTATTGCTCTTACTGTTTTGACCTTGAGCTGTTAAAGGAAGCCCTTTGAGAGGTTAACCCTTTGGGTTGATCAGCATATTTGGATTTGCATGTCAGTTATGGTGAGCAAAGATTACTTATCTGATGTGCCCTGAAATCAAATATGTTAAAAGAAAAGTTTTAATTATTAGATCAGTGTTGTATACAGGTTTGCATTATAAATATATCACTTTATCTTGTCAAGTAATATACAGTGGTTCTTGCATGAATTACTTCATATAATTGGTAAATATCTCTGAAACAAGGGAAAAAACAAGATTGCGGGTATGTTTAGTTGTGGAAAAGTTTTTGTTTTTTTTCAGATTTGTTTCCAAAAGTAAATGGAAAACATGTTTAATTGTACTTGTTTTTCAAACAGAAAACTGTAAAATTTTGAGAACTCTGGTTTCCCTTTTTCCAATATATTATAGAAATGTGAAACTGGATTTTAAAATTTGTGTTGTCAAAACTAAATCTCTTTATTTTTGTTAATACAATGCAATATACAATTTTTCTTCAGCATATTTGTATTAGGCTCATTGTTTTCTAACAAAAAGTGAAAACAAGTTGAAACAAGAAAATAGAAAATTGTGCAGGTGAGCAAGTTGTCCGATTTTTCTGTTGGAAAGGAAAAGGAAATTGAAAACATGAACCGTTCTCCACTACTAAACAGTCTCTAAATTCTTCCTTTTAGCTACATGAAAACAGAGCACTAGGTTGGGCAAGAGTACTTTCTGAGAGGTGGCTACTAAAGAATTATACACATCTAGAAGTGTTTAGCAATCTATTAATTGCTACATTTATATGATATGCTCAACCTGTAACATTATTGCCAATTTCCTACTTATTTGCACTACCTCTACCCTTACCCTATTTCTGATTATTCCTGAATATTTCTGTGGCAGGCCAAGGACGCCTACAGTAAGGCTATGTATGATGCCGTCAGTGAGCAGTACAATGTGCTCAAATCTGCTATAAATGGCAAAAAAGGGATAGAAGCGTCAACTCCAAGGGTGTCTTTATCACAACCATGGAATTAACCAAGCTTCTGTACCATTTTCGTGTTCAGTTGCTTTGATAAATCAGGTACGTTGATCCCTATAACAATTCTCCTCATTGGACTCATATAAAGCATAGCAGGTCCCTCTGCCATTAATACGATACATATGCTTACATTGTGTGTGCCGCCATGCTCTTATCTCTTATCAATTTACAAGTAGTTATCAATAATGGATATACGTAGTTAGTCTGCACGTGTTTTTCGTCTCGTGGCTGCATGGAGTAAAATAGTATTTGATAGAAGAAGTTGAAAATATCCCTAGAAAATAGGAGGAAGAGAAACTAATCTGAATGCATATATGCTTTAGTATGTACTATAACAGTTTTTGAACCAACTCATGTTGGGTCAAGTGGTAAGGAGCTCACACTAACATATGTGAGATCCTGAGTTCGAATACGGGTTTTCCCATGCCATTGTTAATGGAAGAGGGTAGCAAGAAAATCATGAACTGTCATTTTTTGTTGTAATTACAAAAAAGTATTTCCATACAGTTGGTGTCAGTAACATGTATTTATTTAACTGGTTTTTTGCAGGCCACGACATTTTATTTCAACAATTATTCTGCAGCTCCTCAACTGGGAACCTGCAAGTTCTTCGGCAACTATGCACTGCAAGAAAGAGCCTTATCTCTCTCTATACGCTTTGACAACTTTGATTGATATGTGTATGCCATCTATCCCCTATTCTTTCTTCTGTGCATATTTTTAGTTGGAGCCAAAGTATCAACTAATTGCAACAACTGTTGAGGTTCCGTTGAGATGTGTACAGTGCATACATTTTCACACTTCTCAGTTCACTCATCCATTTAGAAGCCGTTTCACATGTACATGCCAGTTTTCTGCATCAGATGCCAAACAATAGCCAATCGCCCTTTTTTCTTACTGCATCAATTAAGATTCATGCTTGTCACAACAAACTCTGTACTCGTTCTAATTTCCAAATTCGTTTGTTTCACAGATTTTGTTCATGACATTATTATATTCATGTTACAAACTAGATTGGATTTTGTTTCATACTTGGCATATAACTGAATGCTTGGTAGCTTCAACCATCTAAGCTATGCAATAGCGAATTAGATTCTATTGTAGCTCAAGTGAGTTGGGCCTGGTGTGTGAACTGATGAGAACTGAGGTTTCGGCTTTTTAGCCTGTCAGGTTCTATACCACAATAAAATACAGATGAAAGATAAAGGAATAGAGAAGTGTTGTATTTGGCTTGTGCACGGTGGTTCTTATTTTAAAGTCTTAGAAGCTATAGCTTCAGATCCACGTTAGACATTTGGTAGACGACCTGTTAAGACAGCATTGTTGTGCAACCTTGTCATGTGTCTGTCTTCATTTCTTTCAAATTTTCAATGTTTGTTTATAGGAGGGGAAGATCACAGGCACCCTTCCCAATAGCGGTAGCAAGCTGTTAACTTGGAATTAACAACGTATATTATATTCGTGCACATGTGTTTGCTTGCTTGTTTACGAATTTACAGTTCAATTGATACTTATAGAGCAGAAGAAAAGGACAGAGTCAAAGAACCTTGGAAATTGACATGTTAGTATTAATTAAAGCCCACGACTCACATCTTCACTCGTCAAAGCATTTTTAAATGTGAGATGCACGAGGTAATGGAATCATCTCACATTACCAACCATGCATTGTGGTGAAGTGTGTAGCAATAGTGATTTGAGTTAGGTTTTATGATCTCCTTCTTATACCTTGTCGGATTGGAATATTGAATTATCGTTGGGTTCAAGATATTTTCCTTCTGAATGACAACATATTGAGTTTGAAATGTATTTAGTAATGTTTGTCTCCTATTCCGTTAAATTAAGTTCTATCTCTGTTAAATTTAGTAATTTTTGTCTTATTTAAATGAGCTGCCTCCACTGATATATAACAAAATATAACTTTAGAAGAAGATATACAAAATAACGTAATAACTAAAAGGGAGAATAGTACTTTAGTACAGCTATGTATTTGTCATTTTCACTTTAGCATACCTAACTATCATTTTAGCTTGTGTGTTGTTTTGAGTATTTAAAATTTTCACCTTAATAAACTCTATCCAATTCTGTTAGATTTTTTTATTAAAAAGACTAAATTGTCATTCAACCCTAACCCCCTATTTAATGTTTTATTATTAATTAAAGTTTTTTAATTTATAAATATATATTTAATAAATATTATTAATTTAAAAATATATTTTAAGTTTTATAATATAATATATTTCTTTAATATACATTTTTAAAAACTTTAAATAATTTTATCAACAATTTTTAATAAAATATTAAATAGGGGTTAGGGTTTTTGACAATTTTGTTCTAATGAAAAATTTAATAGAATTTGATGGAGTTTAGTAGAGTGAAAAGTTTAAATCTTAATGCACCACGTAAGTTAAAATGATAGTTATATGTATTAAATTGAAAATAACGTATACTTGGTTGAACTAAAGTGCTATTTTTCCCTGACTAAAACTTAATTGAGCAAGTAATCAATTTGGCATATTTTGAATATTGTTTATAAAGAATTCGTGACAGAAGGTTCACTTAGATCAGTTCAAGAACCAATTATAACTCTTGATCCCACAGCCACGTGGCGTCGATGCACGAGGGGCGAATGTGGCCGTCAGATGTGAAAGAAGCAAATTGAAAATCCTAAAGTAGCTCTTGTTTGCTGTATTGGGTGTATAGTGAAGACTGCAAAGCCAAAGTCAAAGCCAAATCACATTCCACGCGCGACCACATCTTTGACCAACTCGTGAGCGTGAGTTCCACGCGCCTCCCCATAGATTGTTCTTTAACGCTAACAACAAAATTCATTGCAGTCTATGCGAAGGACAACTTGACTTGACCCACCGTTGGTACGAGCGTTTCTGCGTTCCTTTTAAAAGTGCGCGTGGTCCTGAATTTGGAAGAGGTACATGCAAAACTTGCACACACCATTTTAAACTTGCACATACTAAGCGTGGAACACATGCAAATGTGCAATGCAGTAAGAAAAATGGTGGTGATTGGTGAAGCAAAGGAATAAAAGGTTTAAAATGACAGGTATCATATTTTCAAGTTTTAAAAGGATACTAATTAAGCGTGTCTTGGTGGTTTGGGGCCTACTTGCTTTCTTAAAATCAGGTCCTGAGTTCGAGTCTCACATGAAAATCACGGAGTTTCTCCGACTCGTCATGGTGGTTTCAGTATGAAGGTTTTCTTGTGTATACTTGGTCTATGAATACGGGAATTGTCTCACCCGGTGTGTTGAATGAATAGAAATGCTATTGTATCTAACTAAACTATATTTCCATCTACAATTAAACTATTTTCTTTTTCAATTTCGTAGTTCACTTTAAATTTATTTTAGTTCCGTCTATAACACCTTTCATTTTTATTTTATTTATTATATTTAAAATGACCAAAATACTCATATATATTTCTAGGAAAAGTAACATGTTACTACATTTAAGTATATATATTTAACACTTTGATACTCTAACTTTTTTTCTATCTTTAGTACTCTAACTATCTGTTTGGGACATGTGTGTTAAGTTTGTTAACAAGAACTTAAAATGACAAAACTACCCATATTTATCATTCAAATTTTCAAAAATATGCCATTGAGATCTCTCTCTCTCTCTCTCTCTCTCTCTCTCTCTCTCTCGCTCAGCTTCGGTGTGCTGCAACT
>JAYMTP010004201.1:0-15380 GCA_036897365.1 Geranium brycei | reverse complement strand
CGGTTCTCTCAATTATACCAGATTTAATTTTGGTTCAATTTCAGGGGTAGTTTAGATATTTTTAATATTTTAGGAGTAGATTGTCTCAAAATGAACTTCAGGGTACTGGAAAAAAAAAGGTATGAAAGTAGAAAAAATATATAATTAAGTGCACAAAAGTGTCATTTTCTCTTGAAAATGTCATACATCTTGACGCGGAGATTAGCCACAATCGGTATGAGATCATATTCTAATGTTATGTCACTAAAAATGATTAAATTAAGATAGTTGATTTTGGATTGGCCACATCGGTTGACTATTTATCCTCAACATCATATTCTCCCACGGTATGTAATTCACCTTTCACCTTATTTTGTACTCTATTATTAAGTTGATTTACTTTTATTCATTATTTCCAACACTTGTGGAAAAAGATATTATAGTCTTTGAAACTTGTATTTGGTTTGTTTTAGGGCCTTACCGAGAACTTTATGGCACCGAAATTCATGTTGAACCCTAACTATTGCAAGCCATCAGTTGATGTTTGGACTGCCAGACGCATATTCGTCTCAATGTTATTAAGAGCACCGTTGTTTGATTACGATGGAGATGGTGTAGGATATCCAAATATGAAAAGTTACATTTGATTTAGGAATTTTTTTATTGGTTATATTAAATCTCTACATAATACTTGTAATTTTACATATACGAAGAACCGGATAAATCACCAGAAAAGGTAATAAGTAGCTGACTTATTTTCAATTATATATAATAATCTATTATATCTAGCAAAGTTTATGGGTGCCACGTGGCGCATTCCATCCACTCTCCATTTGCAAATTCTAAGCTCTAAGATGGGAGTTGGCTTTATTCCTTTCCGTTACAAGGAGTTACGAAATGAAGAGTCAATTTGCAATGTTTCCCCAACCTTTCGTATGCACCGTAAACCACTATATAAACGTATGAAGGAGGAGCAAGGGTAGCGTGTGATTGAATGCTCCCCATCCTTTTGTTGGATTGTTGGATCATCTTCGCTACAGGCTCGTGTGCAGGACCACCGTCCTTGCTGTTTATCTCAGCTTGGGCATGCCCATGTAAATGATCAAATAAAAATTGTTAGCTGATTTTTATTTTGTATGCCTGGTGAGGAGAGGTGTTACATATTTTTTTAGTTATTCAAAGTTGAGTGACAAATAAGATGGTGATTGAGTTGATGTATTTATACTTATAATTTTGTAATTTTTTGTATTTTGGAATGGGAAACTGGATGACAACCTAATATATGGATGATCTACGTGCAACGGGACAAATGCTATAAATTAATAACACAAACAATCTTTAAAAAGAAAATAATTAATTAAGAGATATATTTTTTTTGAAGTTAATTAATTAAGAGATATTGTTTTTATTGGATTGGATTTATATTATTCAGTAGGAATAAAAAAGAAAGTAATTAATTAAGAGATATTATTTAGGTCAATTGTGTATAAAGACAATTGTGCCCTCAATTGGATTATTTGTTTCCAAAAGATTATCATCTAATCGCGTAGAGATTGATTTAATCCAAAGGTGAATATCTATTCTCATGTTCTCACGAACGAGTTTGGTTCTCCCTTGATTTGTCCTCTATATATATATATATATAGTTGATCCTGGGCGACGACAAGCTTCTGGTGGGCAAGACGGCTGTGCAGAAATACTATAATTAAGCACGTAGCGAATGTGTGAACGGACGACCATAACTCGGCGGCAAATAAATGCTTTTAATGGGCCGGCATGACAACATATGCTATAATTATTTTAGTTTCATGTTGTCAGCCCCAAGATTTGGTTTATACCATTGGTTTTGAGAGGAGTTGGCGTTTGCACTATTGGCTTTGATCAAGTTGGTGTTTGCACCATCGGTCATGAGACGAGTTGCTACCGGTAGCCCTGAGAGGTTTTATTTCCATATTCTACTTAACAAGTTGGACATTATTGATTTCAAACTCCAACTTGAGGGTAGTATTGAAATTCTGGTCTTATTTTCCTATTTAGCTTATTACATCATGCATGCAATTACAATAAAAGAATATTTGTTTGTCTAATCAAGCAAGCACATGTAATTTTCTATAAATATGAACTATCACTGCTCAATAAAATCATGGAAAGTATTTCTTCGAGCATTGAGCTCCTTGGTGACGTTGGCTTCTCGTTCACGGTGACTTGGAAGTAGAACCCGAAACCTGAATCGAGAGGAACAGAGGTTAGAAAGGTAATTTTATAAGCCTCCTTCTCTCTTCTTATTTATAAATAAATTTAATTAATATCGTGTATCTAATTATTATGTGACCGCCAAAACAGAAATGAAAAGAAAGAGGGAGGGAAGAAAAATGGATCTGAGAAAGTGACAATTCTCAATATCAAACAAAAAGAGTTTATTTTCTTTACTACCTTAATATAAAATTTTCCTGCATTTTCTGTTTGTTCATGCGTGTGGTGGCATTTTATACATATTTTCTATATATTTTATAAGATAAACTGAGTAATATGAACAATAGCGGGGATAGCTCAGTTGGGAGAGCGTCAGACTGAAGATCTGAAGGTCAGGTGTTCGATCCACCTTCACCGCATTCATTTTATTTCGCACTCTGCCTTTGTTATTGTACCTTTAGTAAGCTTGGTCTTCACAAAGCATCTGTGGCGCAATGGTAGTGCGTCCAGATCAGAACGTCAGGTTCAATTTTTGTTGTATATCTTGTGTTGGGTTCATCACAACATGCTGATCTGAGCTCTTCTTCTCCAGATGCAAAAACAGCAAAGTGATGAAGGCAAGGATAGAGTGAGACTAGAGTATTGAACAAATACTTACTTGATCAGTTAAAGAAACAAATGTGGATATATATTCAATTTTTAGTTCAACTGAAATTTTGCAACTTCTTCTCTCTTGATGACAAAACAAATAAACTGTTATTTTGATTATAAATATCTCAGCACACATATGTAATTGACCCTCAAAATAATAGTAACAAAGAGATTGTTGGAATGAATGAGAACAATATGAGATTGAAGATTTCTGATTCTTTTGTTTTTCTGTTCATATTTTTTCTTCGAGATTTTACACAATTTATATCAATATATATATTCTTTTTATTTGATAAAAATGCAATATTTAAAAAGCAAATCACATACATAGTAACCTAAACCTACATCCCTTCCCTTCGATCTAATCTGGAATCCTGTTTTTGTAAATGATATGTTCAAGTAGCTGTACAAATCACTAGCACTCAATTATGCTTACCCCTTCCTATTTTCGTAAATGATATGTTCAAGTAGCTGTACAAATCACTAGCACTCAATTATGCTTACCCCTTCCTATTTTCTTTGTTTCCTTTCTTTTTTATTGATGTGTATGACTAGCTTTTGTTTCTTGCTTGGTAGCTTTAGTTAGTTTCATCAATAATATCTCTTTCTTTTCGCTGAGCAAAAAAAAAAATCGACTGGCTGGGTTCGCAATCAAACCCAACAAAATCAAACAGTGTGCTATATTCCTTGAGTTGTAACATGTTTGGTACCTAAGACGATACTCAAGTGAATCAAATGTTGGGCTCTATCTACCTCATGGAGGGATAGCTCAGTTCAGAGAGTGTCAAAATGATGATTCGCAGGTTAAGTATTTGATCCACCTTTACTGCATGTGCATTTATTATAATTTTTTCAATCACTTAACATCCTTAAGTCACTAATATTAATTTGACACTCAGAATATCTAAACACTCAATTGACAAAGGGATTGTGGTGTAATGATAGTGCATTTGACTCAAGATAATAAGGATACACGTTCGATTCGTGTTAAGTTTGTATCCCCTTAATTTTTTAAGAGATGTTTTGGATGTTCATCACAGTATAATGTTTAATCTTTTCCAAGGTTCCACTTCCAGGGCATGTGGACTAATTGTATTTTTTGGTTCTTTTCAAAATAATAATACTAATCTAAATAAAATAATGATAATTGAAACGTTATATTCATTTCGTTTCCTTTTTATAAGAAGAAACGTAGGTAACCCCCTCAACTTTGGTGATATGCCATCACGATTTTTTACCTACTTTAACTTTCTAAATATTTATGTTGAGTTATGATACAGAAGGTCGAGCAACATCATATTAAAATCAACTACATACGTGGATGTATATCAACAATGTGATTGTAAGAAAACTGATATGACGTCATGATCAAAACGTTCTTTAATAATATAATTTTTTTGTTTGAACCAATATATTTCATACACGTAGCTGGTTCACCTTATTCTGAGATAGAGATGAGTAGCGCCCATTTGATTCCTTTCATCCGTTTGACAATCGTGTATAGAAATGAAATAAATGTGATTGTATCTAGTCAAAAAATTACATGTTTTTCTCGGAAATATGAATTTTATTATTCAAAATTCAATATTCAAATAAATCATAACCTCCCTGGAGACCATTGTTTTCAGTTGTTGATAGGCAAGCACTGAAAGAGAAAGGAGAGTAACAAGCTCAAATACCATCCTGAAAATGATGAAGATGGTGAAAAGTAAGTATCTAATTCATGTTTTTCCAATTTATAGACCTAGTTTATCATGAGGTGTAATGCTTGTGATTTAATCATCTTAAGTTTGTTTTGGTGCTGTTGGGATTAGTAATTTTCTTCTCCTTGTTATCAACTAATTAATAGCTCAAGGTTGTAGTATGAATTCTGTCCCTAGTTCTAAGATTCTAGGTTTTAATCAATCTCTTTGTTTAAGTGACTTCAGATATAAAATAATATCAAGATAGATAGCAAAAGGGGAACTTTGGACATGTTGTAACTAAGGAAATCTAGAGCTTGTTTAAATGGGGTTATATGATTTTTTGTTGTTAATTTCTTATGATGAGATGGTACAATAATTTTGGTAAATCTATTTATGTAATAAAAACATCGTGCAAGGCTAATTATGATCATAATCTTGCGTCTTCACTTTACTCGTTTGAGGTATACAACATTTTTTTATCGCCAAGAGGAATTATACTAAAATGAGATCGGTGAGTAGATTCTTAAAGAGAAATCACACGTACTCCCAAACACCAATAAAGGCATTAAAATGGGCCTAAAAGGCAAGAAAAGAGATCATACAACTGAAAATGAGACAATATAGAAAAATATATAGTATAGAGAGATTGAGAGTTAAAAAGACAGCTAGTGGGTGTTCATCACCAAGGATTGAGCAAGATCACGTGCATTGTCCTCTACATGTTCAATTTTTTTATAGTGATATAAATAAAATTCTCTATCACCTAAAATATTTATTGAACTTGCTAAGTTTTTCTTTGTTCATCATGAGAAACAGTGAAAAGGTATGGAAGAAAATTCGTCCGAAGGACCAAAAGAAATGCAGGCGGAGAGAATGGTGGAGAAGAAAGCACTTATTGGAGAGATTATATAGGTGCAAGAGAGGAAAACAATAGTGGCAAAGAGAGTGCTACTGCTGATGGGAATGTGGAGATTGTGGTTGATGAAAGTGAAAACATATTTAGTGACAGAGAGCTGAAGCTAATGGAAGGTTATGAAGAACGTGAAGATCATATAAAAGTTCTATGTGGATGCACCAACAAGAAATATGGAGATTTTGATGGAGAGCTTAGGATAACTTCTTCCGGCCAGTTCTTGATAGATTGCAAGTGCTTTTCTGAATGTGACCAAGGCAAGTCTCTCTTTTCAACCTTCTCTGTATGTTTCAATACAAGCAAGAGACTAGCTGAGCTTGGCCCAGTGGTGGCCCTGCTCGCACCTTAACTTATGACTAAAATTCGAAACTCAACATGACGGGATGGACAGATTTAGGGCGAGCGGATTAAAGGTTAGTTAGGAAAAACAGACCCAACCAACAATATGACCCGTCAAATCGGTAGGTTTGAAGACCTAATAAGCGATACATTTATAGTCCAATATTAGAAATTGCACGATGCCATGGTTTCATTCTTGTTGATTTGTAATGGGGTTTGTGGGACTATATATTGACTAGATTAACTTCAACCCATATATCATTTTGACACATATTTTAAGTTGAAGTTACATAATTTTTGGCACCAAAGCAACATTGTGCTTCAACTGTGTTTTAAGTTGGTTATGTCAAAAATTGTAGTTACACACTAATTAATATTTTAATAATTTTTTAAAAATAAAATTAAACTATTTTACTGTATATTATTATGTGTTTAAGTGGTAAAATTATCCCTCGAATATTAGACTACAATAAAATAGTCATTTATCTTGAAGAGGAAAATGTGCATTTGCTACATTTACATGCCAAATATGACATAAAAATAAAACATTTTAAAATTTCATTAGCAATGAATTAAAGTTGTGTATTGCAAATTATGTATTGAAAAGACAAATATAGCTATATTCGGTTAAAGATGCTCTCATGTGCACTCTTGTTAAGTCTTACATATGAGGGGTCTCTTCTTTGACATCAATTCATCATTGCTCTTTGGTTTGGTCAAAATTTAGTTTTATTACGGCTAGTATAAAAAGTTACTCCTAAATGGGAGAGAAGTGCTTGAGTAATTCAACGTATGAAAGTCCAATTTTACATTTAGAAAAATTGAATAAATGTAAGAGAAAATCAACTAAAAATTGTAATCTTTTAAATGTGAAGCTCAAAACCTACTATTTAAAACACATGAATTATATATATTTTTTCGTATTGCAATGTGTGATTGTTGTAATGAATATAGCGAACCTGACACCGGACGAATTTGAGAAACACTCAATGAGAGAAGGGGCTAAGAAATGGCAGGAGCATATATGGGTGATCCTGGGCGACGACAAGGTTCCGGTGGGCAAGACGGCTGTGCAAAAATACTATAAGCATGCAGCCAATGTGGTGAACGACACGGCCATAGCTCGCCGTAGAAGGAAGGTGCATAGGGACGAGTTCATAAGGTGCACAACATGCGGCAAGGACAAGAGGTTCATTCTTCGCACCCAAGATCAGTTTCGAGCTTACCATCAAGCCCTCTCCCTCGCCAACTCCTGGAAGTGTCATCATCACCCTGATGGGTATGCTTCTTTCACTCTATCTACTATGATTAATTTTCTTAGATAATTGAATATGTTCCCAGCTTAAAGCAACTCTATCTTTTATATGAGTTGTGCTTTTAACACTTATATTAATTGCATAACAAATTATGAACATTATATTTAATTTTGATCGTTAATTTTAAGTTTAAGTTTAGAGATGCCGATTCTAGACTTGAAGTCTATATTTCAATCTCATACTTTCGGATCTAAGAATATTTGAAACATTTTTTGGTAAGCTGAGGAAATTTATTGCATAAAAAATAGAAAGAAAAAATATAAAGCTACCCAAATAGCACAAGGACGCCAACCTTATAGAAAACCAAAATACAAGATATATAGACTAAAAGACTATGAAACATAGATCCGACCAATTGAGAATGAATAATAAGGAGCATAAGGGCTGGTGAAGAAACGACTCAGGTGGCTGCAGAAGAGGTGACAAGTTCCTTGTCTCAACTGTATGTTGGACCATTCCTCTGTACAAAATGAATGAGATGAATGCATAGGCTCATGTGATTGATCTTGAGAAAAGTGATAGACAGTGATGTAGTAGTGGCGCAAAAAAAATCGTGTCAACTAGATATGCTAGAGAGAGATACTGAAAAGTGGACACTAGAGAGGTCGATGCATTCTGGATGATTTTAGAGTAGGCCAAAGAGGCGGATTGTCAAAAAGCTCTAGCATATGGCGCGAGAGGAGGACTATGTCCATTGCGGCCAAAGAGGGGAGATTGATCAGGCTTGCAGTGTTTATGAAGGTTTTGAATGCTCGGATATCAGAGTCAGAACAAGCTTGGCCGGTATACTGTGTCGGGTCGCGACAACTTTAAAGTCCCCCGCGAGGAGAGTTCTCGGGCCCAGAGTAGGCAGAACTTGAGACGATGATGGTGCTCCCGGTGGTTGAGGTGTTGGACATTGAGAAAATTCCACCCGATTTCCTGACCAAGGGAGCATAGAAGTAATCCCAGTCGCAGGAAAATCTACATGCCCTAAATTAGATAATAGAGAATAAGGAGGAGCGGTGGATAGATAGAAGGGTGGTGATGGCTCCGTGCTTCTGGATAGCGATACGACCTCTTGCATTTCAAGAGATGATCCTCATGGCGAGGGTCGAGTCTCTGTTCAATTAATTTTTCATAGAGTCCTATGTGAGAGTTTATTTGTTCAATATGGGATATGATATCTTTGTTTATGTATTTAACTTTAATCAAGGGATTTACCGTAAGCAAAGTTTATCCCGTCAGGGACCGGGCGGAGGGAGCTGGCTTTTAATATGGTGTGTGAGTGACCATGTAGTTGCGGTTGATTTTGAAGCCACAGATGAGGGAGACTGCGCTAAGTGACTTGGGTCCGTATAGGTTTTGCCTAGCCAGTTTGAGCTGGACATAGGCCCAGTTAGGTTTGGCATAGGAGGAGACTTGTTCATCTTCTCCTGCTGGTCGGTGGCCGGCTCTTCAATAATAGAGGGAGATTCCGTCTCTTCGCTTGGGTTAGGGAGGATATCTAACTCCGAATCAATATCGTCTTGGGCTTCTGTATCCTTTCCATTTGCATCCTTGGCTTGATGAATCTCATGTACTCGTCTCAAAAAGGAACATTCGGCACATGCTTTTCATCAATAATATTCACGCCAACTATTGAGCTGATTTTCCACTGTCGGAATTTGACGTCATATTCTTTGGAATGAAGGTTGCTCATGCCTAGTAGGACCAGGAACTGACCAAGTGTAACCCCTTTTTGTGCCAATGAGCGAACCCCTACTGGTGTCCCGATCGTCGCAGCGATTGTGTGGAGGGTCTCTGGTGTCCAGTGGGTGATGGGGAGCCCTATTATCCCAACCCAAACGAATGTTCCTCCATTTGTGCACATGTTATACAATTCGGAGACTACAAAGAACCATCTGGTACGTACCTCTCATGATATCATTAGCTCTTCGTTGAGGAAAGATAGTGTGAAATTAAACCCTATCGTCAATGACTGAAACTAAGATATTTGAGACATCCAGCGAGTGAAACTGTGCTCTCATCGTGTCAGGGTTCAAGCGAAAGTTCGAGACTGGCATTAGTGTTTGCTTGAGGCTCGAGCTTAAGAAGTCGATCGTGAGATGTGAGGAGTCAGTTCGTGAGTTGATCTAGGAGGGGTCCTCTTCTTGGGTTTGGGCGGGGCGAGCATGTTGGGGATATTGTGAGGTTGATGATGTCGCGTTGAGCAGGAGATCTGGCCATGGTTACCTGAGTAATATCTGTTGTAGTGAACAAAGGCAAAACTCTTGCCTCTGCCATTTGTGGATCTGGTCATCTCGATCGGCTGCGTCCGCAGGTTACTGTATTGAGAGAAAATTGAGAGGATTTTGGACGGAGGGGCATGCATAAAGCGTGAGTGCCACATTATTACAAGTACTGTAATTGATGCATTAACCTTAACTTGCAAACTTATAATCGATAAAAATATATTTAGATCTAACATGAAATAGAGTTGGCAAAGCGGTTCAGACACTGAGTATTTTATTGAGACATTGGAAGCATGTTTCATGGTAGCCAGTTGTGTTGTAAGTAACGTATCCATGAACAGCCTCAATTAATGTTTGATAAATTTCAGATTGGAATGTTACTCAAAGAAAGAGAGAGAGTGCAAGAAAGCGTACCAGGTTTGTCCGCGAACGAGGACGTGCAAGGGCTGCGAAAAATGTGTGTGCATGGGTTGCTTCACGTGCCGCCTCAGGGACTGCCCCTGCCGAGACTGCCTTGACTTCTTCGCCAATGCTCCTGCTTACATCTAGCACTTTCCCATGCACCTAAGTCAACTCAATCATTTACAAATTTTTATTTTCTTCGACTGTTGCATCTATTTATATCATCAACTACATACTTTGAAATCCAAATAAGTACCAACATATATATATATATATATATGAAGTGAAGGTGTGCTCTTTCGTGCACCTTCTATTTGATATATTGAAAATATGCATAATCCTTATTTATATTTGAACATATTCTTTCTTTTACCACCTGCCCCAATTTAGTATACCAAAAAAACTGTATCCCAAACTTGATTGAAATATTTTTGAACAATATGTGCATCATGAAGGGACAAAAAATGAATTATTGTCTCCTACTTTCATGTTCATCTCCACACTATATGATTCGTGTTCATGGGTATAATCAGTTGCAAAAGAGTGGGAAAGAAAAGTATAGGCTTTCATGACAAAAAAATACATGTATCCCAGAAATGATGATGTTTTAGTTTGACAGAGCAAAAGAGTGTGTACAACAAGATGCATAACTCCAAAACATACAATAAAGCTCAAGACAAGAGTCTTTCAGCCAATACACAACACTATCATAGAGTTCCCAACATAACTACTCCACAGTATATTTTCCTGATGATTTTATCCTAACTAATAGGAGGTACCCAAACTCTTACCAGTGCATGACCAACCCAAGGCCATCTAGTTCTAGTTTCGCTACCAAAAACCATGTCAGCTTCAACAAGTAATGTTCCTCTTCACGGCACACCTACAATTGCCAGATTATGTGCAAATTACAAAGGCGTCACAGATGTTCTCCGACTCCATGGCTATGCATCAAACAGTGCCATAATGACACAAGTTTCTACAGTTTATGTGCCATAACTGGAATCATCTCTACACATTACTTAACAACGAAGCGGTTTTTGCCTCTGCCTCTACGTGCACCAACAATTTTTGCAATCAGGAAGTTAGCATAGTTTGCCAAGGCACTAAGTCCCATTAGTTTCAACCCAAAAACGTTTACCATGTGTGACAGCTTGCTTTCATCATGTCCACTCAGCGATTGTAGAGCCTGTACTTGTTCGCGTGATATTGCTGTATATAGCTGTAACGGTAGCTTGATGTTTGCAAATTTATCTGTTGAAAAGTCTTCATTACTCCCAAAAGAAACACGAAGAAGCCCCAGTGATTTTGGATCTTCTGATGAAGGATCAAATACAACTAGAAAACTTCCAAATGCTAGATCAGGGTTCTTGAATAAATCTACGAGCATATCACTGCTCGTTCCAATGATTCTCTGCAAGGACTTCCTTGGATTATTCTGCTGACCATTTGTAGCATGAAAAATCCGCGAAGCTTCTCTTAAGCCACTTAAGAAAGCACCGTGCATGGTGGCAGGATATTGCTTACTTGTAGCCTCACCAGCAAAAAACAGTCGGTTTCCAACACTTTCGGCCAATATATCATAGTCACTGCCAGACGACCCTACTCTAACATGAGAATATGAGCCGTAAGAAAGAGGATCACTGCTCCATCTTGTACATATTGATTGTATGGGATCAGGAACATTGATGTTCTTGGGATTATATATACCTGTAACAAGATTGCACCGTATAGAACAGAGCAATAAACTAAATCTAATAAGTTTTTTTTTTCTTCTGAAACACTGAAAAAATAAGACACGGGGGGAAGAAAACACACAAAATAAGCAGTGTGCAGGTGCTCTCACTAATATTTGACATAGTGTCTGAATCAAGACCCAGTCAGGGCAAAGCAATTCAAGAAATAAATGTCTAATAGTGTCTGTTTAAAACCACTTCTGTGTTCATAAGTTCCATCATATAGATATATGCACTTTTACCAACACCCAAGAAATTAATGGGAGTGAAAGTGGTGCCACTAGCAACAACGTCAGTTCTAGGATCACGAGGTTGAGTAGGGGCATTTGCAGTAGAGACAACTATGAGGTTGTTGGTGGCTCCTAAGGTCGAAAATGAACCAGCTCAAGGTTTGGTGGGGTTGTGATAAAAAACCTATTCCTATTAGGGCTCAAATAGTGTTAGGATAGTTACAAACCCTTTTAGTATTGGTATTAGTTTGAGATTATGATTAGCTTGGGTTAGACTCTTTTTACTATTCGTATTAGTTAGTTAGTTGGGTTTACGGTTCAGGCAGGCTATAAATACCTGCAGGTTCCATGAATAAAATATTGAGAAATTATTAGTAATTGTTCCTTTGAGATCTTGAGTTCTCTCTAACGAATTATAAATCCGACTACTTTGAGATCATAGAGAGAACTCAAGATCTCAGAGTGAACAATTACTAATAATTTCTTGATGCTTTATTCATGGAATCTGCATGTATTTATAGCCTGCTTGAACCCTAAACCCAACTAGCAAACTAATAAAATACTAAAAGAACTGTAACCCAAACTAATACAAATACTAAAAGGGTTTGTAACTACCCATCACTACTTGAGCCCTAATCGGAATAGGATTCGTATCAGGTTGACTGCAAGGGCAAAAGTAACTGGTGAGAATGGTGATACCATGAAGTATGTGAAAGTGGTAACAAACAGAGCATGTGGGTGGCTGCACCAGTTACGCTGCAGAAACTAAAAGACATAAATGAGTGTGGAGGAGCTAGAAGTAGATTGTTAGAGGCAGCAACAACATAGTGGTGGTCCACAACTAGCATACTTTGCTCAGTCATAAATAACTAGCAATAACAAACAAAAATTAACACTTATAATATACCTCTAAGGAGAAACTGCATTATCATATTATTTCACCAATAAGCAGCTTAAAGGATTTTACCTCTGAGGACATTAAGTACACGCTGGAGCAATGTCGATGGTTCAGTGCATTCAAAATCTTGCGCGGCTTCTCCAGCAACTAATGCAATAAGTACAGCACCTCCAGACACAGTGTGGTAACTATAGAACAAAAAGAACTCCCCACGTTTTTTGCGATCTTCATTGAGACAGCCAAATGTGTCGAGGTCTTCACCCCAGAAAACATGAGGGAAAATCATGGCAACTTTATTCAGCAGCCCGAACCCCAGTTTCTCTATTGCATACAGCTTTCTCGCGGGTAACTCTGGTTCAAATTTAATGGCCCTTTTCTTTAGAACTCCAAGAGGAACAGTGCATAGAACCATATCTGCTTGATAAACCTGATTGCCTGCAATCACCTGAACACCTTCATTTCCATATTTAATGGTATTGACAGTCTTACCATAATATATGGGAACTCCTTCACATAATGCCTTTATCAATCTCCAATTCCCTCCAGCAAGAAAGCAGTGGTCCCCACCCATTTCATAAGGATCGTCCTGATCCCAGTAGGCAGCTGAAAGATTTGAAAGACATCCTGCATTTGCATATTCTAAATTTGCAAGATGCCAATCAAGAAGTTGTTTTTCCTCGCTGCTTTTAACCACACCATATAACTGCCGTAGAGTATCCAGAACCGACCCAAGAGAGATATCATTTGCAAATCCACCCATTATTTGTCTCAGTTCCGTGACTTTATCAAGCAATTTGTTAAAGATGATTTCAATATTTGAATCAAATGCTTGATTGACAGGTGCGCCATCCGGTTTGTACAAAGGGCATTTATCTCTGACTTTATGAAGTGGAATAGAAAGTTGCCTAGCAAGAACTCCAAGAGGATTAGCATGTATACCAGTAATGACACTGCCACCAAGATCCACGGCAGCAAATTTACCATCTCGGCCCATTTTCTGAGTATAAACTCTTCCCCCAGGCCGATCCCTACCTTCTAGAACAATCACCTTGAAGCCAAATGACAAGAGTTGCCTTGCTGCTGCCAACCCAGCAAGTCCGGCACCAATGATTATAACAGATCCTTCAGTAGCCTCTTCCGGGAGTTGAGACAAGAACGATGGCAAGACCCCGAAATTAATGTATCCATTATACAAAAGGAAGTCATAAGCTGAACTTATCAAATGACCATACTCATTACTCACAGTTTCTTTTATCTGCCCTTTTGTCAGCCATATCCTCACATTACTCCTCCATCTAGCCAGTATATGGTTCCTCACAACAATATAGTCATTCTGCTCTTTCCCACCCAGCTGGCTGACCACCCCAGCTCGGAACTCGTCGTCGCGCAACATATCAATTGGGAACCCAAGAGACATCGCTATCATAGCCTCTTTTTCAGTCTCTTTCTCCAAATCCTCCCTCGTCCGGTTCCTCTTCTTCAATGAACCACCCAAATGTTTCTCAAAGATTTCATCCATCAAATTCTCATCATAATTCCGAGACGTTGCTTTTTTCCTCAATGACCTCTTCAAAACCGAGCCATCAGAGTCTGGAGTCCTCATCGTGCTGCCTCAAACTTGCTCACCAATCCAATTGGAAACTCCGAATATAACACATTAAACTACCAACCTAAGCAGTACACCACACACACAATCTTCTCGAATGGGCATTTCAGTCCTTAGCACTTCCAATAAAACAAATCACAAATTTACACACGCTTACCCAATTCACAGTATTTCAAACTACAAAAATTACAACACCAAATTCACACAGATCCCTAAATTCCCAATGACACCATCTCAGATCAGTGAAGCAAATCCGCAGAAACTAAATTACAATCGCGTAACCGAAACGAGTACAGAACTACAGATAAACAAACTATGTAACCTACAAAGCCCCAAAATTTCAAATTCAACGGTCATATTTGGAACAAGAATTAGAACCCAATTCGAATGCAATGAGTATCACTCACCTTTCCGCCGGATTAGAGTCGCTGACGAGAGAGTTAGGAGGAGGAGAGTTAGGGCAACATCATAGAACGAGTTGACTCAGACAACGGGTTATTGGAGGGAAATGAATATGAGTGTGGGCTTGGTTTAGTGGACTCAGATGATGGGCTAGCATTGGACTCAAGCCCAAAACATTACCTAAGCTTGAGACCTTGCCCAATTGAGTTTACAAAACAAACGTCCGATTGGCCACAGGATCTCCAAGCGGTGACTACCATACTCGCTTTCTTTAATTTTGCGGTGTATTATTTGACTATATAAGGTGGTATATTTGGTTTAATTTATTAAGTTTTAAGTTTCACGACACCACTACATCATTATGAAACGTTCAAGTTTCATGAAACCACTTTATTATCATGACACTTATTAATGTTGATAATATTTATTTATGTTCACTTTCTAGAGAAACTAAAAAATCATCATACTTATTTATCTAACAACACATGAAACCGATTTCATGATATACTGATGGAAACGATTTTACAAAAAAATTGATGAGGTCGTTTCAGCTAGAATCGAAACTTAATTTAAAAAGAATGAGTAAAAATAATTTTTTAAATAATTAAATTGGATAATTGTATTGAAATACGAATTTCTCATTTCTGGTGTTAAATCACTAAAATAAATAGACCACTAATTAATAATTACATATGTGTTATTGAATGAGTCAACATAAGTCTCACCCATTTAATATTTGAGTGAGATTGGTTCTTAAATTTGTATCAAATGGGGGTGAATTGTTACTCCACTACACATCTATAAAATATAAGGTTCT
>JAYMTP010004200.1:0-15380 GCA_036897365.1 Geranium brycei | reverse complement strand
TTATGACATTCGAAAGTTTCAATATATTATTAATTACTTTATTATTATTATTATATAATTTAATATAGAACCTGTCCAATTTCTTAGTTCATAAATCAATTTTGGTTTATTTCTGGTCCAAGTCAAACCAGCTGAATTGATTTTAAATCAATTTAGGGGTATTTTTGTCTTTTTCTTAAAAATCAACTTTTGCATCCAAATTCTAACGATGTTAGGGTAAAGTCTAAAAAAAACGTAATTAGCTGACTCATTTTGAACTTTTTAGTATAGTTGTGGCAAAGTGTAAAACGCGCCACTACAATATGGGCAAAGTGTAATTAACCCTTTAATCTCTTCACTCAAATTAAAAAATCTCGCAATTAGCTTAAAGGATATTTTAATCTTTCTACAAAATAATAAAAAAGTTAAAACTATCCAATCTAGGAATAGAGCAACAGTAGCAACAATCTCTCCAAAGTTAGGTATCCTTCAAGCAACAATGTTATCAACTTCGAAAATGTGTAAATCAAGTTATTTTAGGCATACCCAAGTGAAGTTTTCCCCTAATTTTAACTTTGGCGCTGTGGATGTCGCACGTGCGAAATCTTGAGAATCATGCCAAGTGGGCCATGTTTGGCCCATTAATTTCTACATAAAGGCCCACCAATTAAAGCAATAAGGATGAAGCCCACAATTCATTTTTTGGACCGTCAGCAACCATATTATCTTCCCTTGTATTGGTTCGTCGTCGCTAATTATTATTACCATTTCCGTTGGTAATTAATTGTTAGCATTTGCATTCACTCAAATATGCCATAATTTAATATTTGTGTTAATATTTAAATATAACATAGCGATACATTTATAATAAAATAGCACGTACCACTTTTATTAATAAATAAAAACCAGACAATCCCATGCAAATTATTGTACAAAAATATAATATTTTTAAGTAGAGCATATATATTTATTTATTTACTATCAAGAGCTAGCGTCTCCTTCCTCCGGTGCCATTCTCCCTTTGGCAGTTGAAGTAGACAGAAGCGACGGGCGAGCCGAGATTGTAGAGCTCGGCGAAGTCTCTGGTGTTGAAGTTCTGACGCCAGCCCGGGGCGTAGACCGTCTGCCTCCCCAGCTGACGGAACAGAACGAACACGAACCTGTGAATCCCGGCCGATGGCCTCGGGCTCTCGTAGCACACTATCTCTTGACCTACACACACAAAATATATGATCCATATGTTTTTATTGAAATATGAAGCTTCAAAATGAATATGGTCTGAAGCAAGGGAACGAGTAGCTGGACCAGTTAGTTGTCCACGAATTTCTTAATCACGTATAAAAATAGATGCGACAAAAAAAACCCTAAACTACATTATGCTAATTACAACATATCACTCGAGTTTCTTGTAATATTGTAAGATTCTTGACTACAGTGATCTTGAATAATAATTTGTAATTCTTTGATCAATGCTGTAGGTTTATTATTTTTATGATCGATTTTCGACTAATTTAAAAAAAATGCAATCTTCAAACAACTTGAACCACGTGAACTCAAGAACAAACTCAACCCAAGTATCCCAAAACCCAGTCATTACTTAGTTATAAAAAAACTTTAAATCTCTATCCCTATCTAGCTTTAACTGAAGTATACAAACACTTGCACAATTTTCACATCTATATTATATTACTTTTCAATGTTTTAATATTTAAATAATTTATTTTATTCGCGTGTAAAAGAAAAGTGAAATATAAAGATAATAAAATTACGACAAAAAATTCTCATATTTGGGCATTCACTTTAAAGGAGATATAAAAGTATTGGTTTTTGGAATTAATTTAATTTGATTTAAAAAAACACTACGAAGGTTTCATTGACATTTGACAAGTCCTAAACTAGGAGTGTGTTTTCAGACAACTCGCAGTCACACTCACAGTCAGTGTGGTTTCTACTCGTGGGTGTAGTACAAATTGTCTTGTAGTAAATTCCAAAACATAGATTTTCTCAAAACGTGTGCAAAATTATGGTAATAAACAGGTGATCCTTTGTTTTCTTGACACTTGGAAGTTAAACATTAGTTCATTGTTTGGGAAGAAGTGAAAGAGTATTGTCTCACTTTCAAACCAATATTATAACGAAGAAATAATGACATTTGATTACGTATAACAATCTCAAATTGATACCTTCATATTTAACTAATTTTGTTTATGCTTAAGTACTTTAACTATTTTTTTTGGATAACCTACCTTAAAATGTCAAAATACCTATATTACCCTTAATTTAAAAAAATTATAATTAAATCAGTTCAATTTGGTTTATCTCTTATTTATATTTAATATGCAATTTCAAAAGATTTTGGTCGATTCAATTTCTTGTTCGGACCAGATTGAACCAGTTGGAGATCAATTAAGTCGGTTCAATTTAATTTGGTTGGTTTAATCACGGTTCGACCAGGAGTCATTTAAGTATTTTATAAATTTTAAGGGTAAGTTGTCCCAAAAATAGTTAAGGTACTAAAATAGTCGGTGTGGTAAACTGTCATTGTCTCTTTAATTAATAAATATATATTATAAAACTTAGAATAAAATGACAATAGGAAAGTAGAAAAAAAATAATTGGGTTGCAACTAAATAAGCAAAATTAACTAAAAGTAGCTAGGTAGTTTTTTGGGGGACAAAAGCCAGGTAAAAAGTAACTAAATAAGCAAAATTGTACTCACCAAAAGTAACTCCTGTAGTTGCAGGAATATCAGTCACCAACCTAATTGTTCATTGAAAAACTTCATTTAATAATTAACATAATAATTATAATTATAAATAAACATAAAACTGTGCTGAAAAAGAAAGGTGATAAACACTATTAAAGAAAGAAGCTTATATTTTCAGTGACCAATTAACATGTAGTCCAAGGAATAATTTTATTATCTTCTTCATCATCATATATATATTCCTCAAGAAACCTTGTAAATGCATAGGAACTTTATTCTTCTTTTTCCTTTATCTAGCTCATTCATTTACTGGTCCATCTCCAACAAATAAAATAATGTTGTATATATATGTATATATACACACACACAATTTTCAATGAATTACTAGTCAAATAATCACATTAATTAATTATGGGACTCCTTCAGCATTTGAACATGACAACTAGTGGGACTTTTACTTTAATGATTATTTTTATGATTGAATGTTGTGATTAATAAAAAAATTATTTGTAACCACCAACCAATGCAAATATTCTCTGAGACGAGGGTCGCTGGGGCTGGGTGCATCGGGATCTACCATAACCTATAATGATATAATTTATAAAAACACATGAAATTACAAAAATAATCAATATTTTGATAGTAAAAAAGATCGTATACGAAACATGATTAGAGATCAGTATATATATAAATAGGGGCACACTCGGCTATAAAACCTATATAGAACGTCCAAACGTCCAAATCATGTAGAACCGTCGGATTTGAGACGCGCGTTATCTCATGAGAGTGCGACACATGGCAGGGTCCAACATGTTATACAACATTGCACTGCATGTTATACAGTTTTGACGTTTTGACATTTTTCATTGGTTTGTAGCTGATATCTTCTTTATATAAATATATGAATGGGTTCTTACAAGCGTGTAACAGACTCGTAGATCGTTGCCGCCAACGTCAACCCTAGGCTGGTTGGTGATAAGGGAGGGCTTGAACTCACACCCATTGTTGACCTCCCTCCCATTGTAGGTGATCCTAAGAGAGGTGGACCTTGTGAAGGGGTCCAAGACATCCCCAACCACACGTCCCACAATTAGAGGGTCTGTCTCCCTTGGCATGCTTGCAAAAAAACCCCAAAACTTACCCTACAAAGTGGTTGTGTTTGAACCAGAAGGTTCTTGGTTTGGTGTTTGTTCATGAGCTAGCATTGGCTACTTATATATACAAAGGTTTTGGGTATCTTGTAGCGTTGTTATCTGTACCATTACCCATCTACAGAATCAAGCATTATTTTTTGAAAAAGTGATGTACCTTTTGTTATATTTATTAATTTTAATGACTATTTTTTTATTGTAATGAATGTGGAATAGAAGCAATAAGGTTAATTCAGACATTATAAGATAATGGTACATCACATGTGACGACAAAACAAACGCTTTTCGTCTCAATTAACAACAGTACAACATATTAAAATCTCGATGTAGAAAATTGACACAGAACTTAGTTGACCGTATCGAATTAAAAATGGTGCAAAGTCCACCGTAGTGAACAACAATTACCCTTAAAAATTTTGAGGGCCGCAACTTTTTGTTAGCTTCCAGCGACGACCTCTGTGACTCCAACCAACATTACAATCCCAACAATTTAGCACTATAAATATGTACATAAGATGATGATTCACTAAATTGCCTAGAATCAAAAGAATCTAATCCAAGACAATAGATCTAATATCAGTTGAGTCAAGTATAAACCGATTTCATAACTGTAGATACTAAAATTAGATGGGAAAAATCGAGAAAATTCATCCCAGCCAGATCTGGTGAAAATTAAAAGAATATAAAGGAAACATACAATATTGCAGTCACGAAATCGACCGATATTCATCATCCAATTACAGTTGATTTACATTTGTTCTTGAGAGATCGGTTGAAGATATTTTTGTTGTAAAATGTAGGATATGAACCCTAAATAAATGTCTAAATTACCTTTTGGAATAATAATATTAAAGTTAGAAATTTTCTAGCTTTGCTTTTTTTTATTCTTCTTTTGACTGGTTTGATCCTAATATAAAAGGTGGAAAATAGTATCTGATGAATTTTATATTATTTTAATTTTAATTTTAATTTTCGAGTGAAACTATATATATATATATATATACTACAAAACTAATAAATTATAGGTATATAGATTTATATGGCTTTGCAGTTTGATAAGTTGGTTACATGCATGCCCAACCTTGTACAAATTGCTTGTATTTATTTATTTATTGAGGTTTTAATCCTAATTTATTTTGACCACTAAGTTTTGTGTCTTCCCATCCATAAGAAAAAAATCAGGAATTTTGCGTAATTCGTGAGAATTAATATAAAATTGTGAGTGAAGTAATAAAGACTTGTCAAACAGTACGAGATATTTGTGTTAATCCCTATATTTATAATTATTAATTGTTGATGAAAAATAATGTGAATTGATGATTTTTGTATTTGCAAAATCATTCACTATTTGCAGTAAGAATAGTCGCTTGAGATTGATTCGGTAAATATTTAGTCCGCACTTGAATCGAGTTCGAGCTCAACCTATCAAAGTATAATAGACTCAAGAACACACTTATTTAATATTTAATTAATTATATATTTTTATTTAATACTTTGTAAATTTTCACAAATACATAGAAAAAATTGGACGAATCAAACATAGTTGAGCCGAATAAGAGTTTGAATATTTTTCACGAGTAGCCCAACCATTTTAAATTTATGTTTCAATTATGCATGAATATTTTTTTTAAAAGTCAAGACAATTGTAATTATGTGTTTCACATATTAAAAATATTAAAGACGACAACAATTAAATATTAAATACGAGTGGATGTAAATGAAAATTTAAAAAGTATAAAAAAATCGAGTAAAGTTGAGTTTAAGACCCACTAGGAAGAAAACGAGAGGTGAATCTAATTGATTAATTTGTGGTCTTTTGTTTGAATTTATTTGGTGGAATTAAAAAGTAGAGCCACTGGATCGGTGCTATAAAGCCAAGCCAATGTTCCATTCTTTTTTGTTTCATACATAGATACAAATTTTTAAAAAGCTCCGATTCTATTCCCTCCATTTGTGGACCCGCATTTATCTTCATGAAAAGGTTTTTGAGTTCATGCAAAAGATATATTATATATAGATGTAACAATCCCGTATAAACCAAACCAAAATTACAAATTGTTCAAACTCACTGATAGTTACCCATCTCGCGAGATTAAAATACAGTGCGACACGTGGTAGAGCGAGCGCTTCACTTGAGTAAACGGCAGTCTTGTATTTTTACATGCGCGCGCACAGTTAAGTGTGTGTAACTTTTGCATCGGCTGTGGAACTTTTGCATTTTAGTAGAATTTTTGCCCAGGGGTGGAACTTTTGCGATTTTAATAAAATAATTTTGTTATTTTCAAAATAGCTTTAACGTATGAACCGAAATACAAAAGTTACACTACATATTATAAATATAACAAAATTATTCTATTGAAAACGCAAAAGTTCCACTACAAATCTTAAATATGAATCCTCGAAAGTTGAAATTATAATAAAAAAATGATCTCGAAATCATTAAACATTATAGCGAAAACGGAAATAACAAAATTATTCTATTAAAAACGCAAAAGTTTTACTGCTGGTGCAAAAATTCCACTGTCCAGCGAAAGTTTCATAGCCGGTGCAAAAGTTCCACACACTAATACTACGCGCGTGTGCAAAAATACAAGACTGCCCCTCACCTAAGTGAAGCGCGCGCTCTGCCACGTGTCGCGCTGTGTTTTAATTTCGCGAGATGAGTGACTGTCAGCGAGGTTGGACAGTTTGTAAAAATGCCAGAGTTTGTAGTGGAAGGCATCCCTATGTATATTTATCTTTAGAAAAGCTTAAAATAATTTATCGTGTTAGAATAATCTTTTATGATCATATTAGATAGGATACTTAATATACGAGTGAGACTATAAATATATAGAAAATAAATAATCTCACATAGATAAAACTGACTATAATTTTACTCGGAGAGGTACGCTGAAATTTGTTTTCTTACCCCACTACAATCAGTTAATTCTCAGTTAGTTTTAAATGTGAAATGACCAAAATACCCTTGTTATATTTCTAAATTTAAAAATAATGCCACTGATGTGAAATATAATCATGGGTATTATGGTCATTTCACATTAAAAACGAACAGATCGTAGTGGAGTGAGAAAAAAAAATTTCATCGCACTTCTCAAAGTAAAATTATAGTGAGCTATAATTAATTAGTGAGAAAGACGACAAATCAGCTATGTGTAGGTGAGATTATCCCTATATAAAATTAAACTTGTATATAATGGTGATGTTAACGATCATGTGGTATTAATGAACTCGAATTTTTTTAGAAATCGTGCTCCCAAATCGTAATATATACAAACATTGTTTAAATTCATCATTTCAACGTTAATGATTGTTTAAATTAATAAAAATTGTGTAACTGAAATTAAAATTAATTGCAAAGAAGTCTCGTGATGTTAATTGAAATTCTTTTGTGCATAAATAAAAGTGTAGAGAGAAATAAAATACGGAGGAGAAATGATCGAGAAAATAGAAAAACAAGAAAAGTTAAATGACACTATTTTGAAAAATTGAATGTTAAAAAAGTGAATTTTCGTTTCTTAACGGTTGCACGAACAAAATTCTGGAAAAACCGACGAATTGAGAATTAAAATCAGCTAAAGTTGGTTGAGAGAAATTTGTAGTTAGGTGTACAAATGTAAAATGGTGTATACTTAAGTGGGGTAAAAAAATTACCCCTCAAATAAATATTAAATTAAATTATTTTGCTAAAACCATACCTCGAGGCTTGAAGTATCACTCTTACTATTGGGTCATCACTCATAGCTAACCGTCCTTTCTTGGACTGGGCCTAAAAGTGTGGGCCCAGATTGGTTAGGCCCGATACGACACAGGCGACCGAGTTGCTTGAATCGGAACCGGCGCGACTCAGTCGACCTTGAGTTGAGTCAGCGAGCGAGTGAAGATTCAATAATGAAATGATTGAAATGACTCTCATGCCCTCACCGGGGGTTCAAATTCATGGGACCGACCGGCCTGCCACGTAAGCACGACCCAGCGGATACTCAAACCGCCACGTCAGCACGGTCACCGGCTTAAAATCCAACGGTCAAAAACGAACACCCACACAGAGATGGTCGGAAAAATCGCGATCTCCTCTTCGGTCTCTGCGACTCTCAGTCTCAGCTCGCCGAGCCCATCTCGATTCGAGACCCGATTCGTCCCCAGATTCTCTGGTCTCGGGAAGGTCTCGTTCGGCTCCGGTTCTGACCTCAGATGGAGCATTGCCCACGAATCTAGCAAGCCGAGAATGGAGGGTTTCGCCGCCGGGGCCTCGGCGGCTCAGCCGCTTGAAAACGCCGGCGAGCTCATCGATTCCGTCGAGACGTTCATTTTCGACTGCTATGGTATGATTGTGCTTTGTGGGTTTTTGAAAATGTGGTTGTTTTGTTTGTGCAGATGTGTTCGATGATATGCCTAGGTGAGTTTGGGTATCTTGTATAGATCATTTGAATTGAACACCCATTATGGGTTTGTAATTGATTTTGTTAATAGGGTATCGTGATTCGATGGCTCTGAGCGTGTTTGTGCTTTGTGGGTACTGGAAATGCGGTTGTTCTGTTTGTGCAGATGAGGTGTTTGATAATATGCCTAGGTGAGTTTGGGTATGGTGTGGATCATTTGAATGAGACCCATTATTGGTTTGTAATTGATTTTGTTAATAGGGTATGGTGATTCGATGGCTCTGAGTGTGTTTGTGCTTTGTGGGTACTGGAAATGCGATTGTTCTGTTTGTGCAGATGAGGTGTTTGATAATAGGATAATCTCAGCTAGATACACCTAGTTTGATACCATTCTCACATAACTACAACATATTTTTTGTTCTGAAAATCACGCTGACCTTGGATATTCTCACTAACTACAATCCGTTAAGTTTTTAGTTAATTTTCCGTATATAATGACCAAAGTACCCCTAAATATCATTTAAATTTTCAAACACATGTCATTGGCCCTCTCTCTCCACTCACTCTCTCCCTTCTCGCCGGCCACCGCCAATTGCGACCCCATCTGGTCCGACTCCGATTTCTTGGCCAAGCACACCATTCTCTGAGGTCTCATCACTCTTTCTCCATAATCGTTAACCAGAAGAAGCTCACAGGACGGCGCGTCAGATTCAAACCCTGCCGTGGGACTGTTCGATCTCCGCGACGCCCAATGCCAAAAAGGTCAAATCTTTGGTGTTTTTGTTTGTGCATTTGGTGATTTGGGTATTTTTTTTTCTTGACCCTTTTTGCTGATTTTTGATGTTGTTGGTTTTGATTTTGGATTGAGATGGTGAAGGGTGTGATCAAGGAGAGGAATGGGAGGGCTAGGAGGAGGAGGAAGAGGTTGTGGTGGTGGGGATGGGCTTTGGTAGGCCCTGTTATGGCTGTCTTGTTGGCCACATGCATTGCCACCTCCAAAACAGCTCCTAATAAGATCTCTTTCCTCAACAATGCTCACAAGTCCTGTCACTGCCCTCCTCAGGTAACATTCCCTTTTCTCTGCATTTCTTATGTCAATTTGCTACAACTCAGGACTCTAGATTGCAACAGAACTCTAGAATTTATGACTAAACTGGAACATTGTCCTTTAGAATGTGTCAAAACAGCCCATTTTGTCTATACTTCTCATAAAGAGTGGAATTTAGAGTTTCCAAAATAATGGCTAAGGCTTATTGAGGGGGAGTTTTATATCATGTCTAGTATACTAATAGTGTAACAAGTTTTTTCGTCTAGAAAGTGCCCATTTTGTAATCCTCTCCTTAATTGAAGAAACTTTGGATGAACTCATTGAAAGATGCTTGTGAATCGGATTCTAGATGATTTTTCATGCTATTTGTTCGACTAGGATGTACCCAGTTTCCATGTCTCTTAAATTAATAATTTGAATTCCCTACTATTCGTGAATAGATAATGGATATACCCTCAAGAGGATGCATATTTGTGGGGGGTTTGGATTGTTCATAATACTATCAAGTATATTTATGTAGAATAAAAAAAATCAGATTTGAGTACAATATTCTAGTTTGAGCTTGGAACTTGAGAAAGCTTGTTGAATGGGAACGGAGAGCTCGGCGGAACTGACCGGAATGGAGAGCTCGGCGTAGAGGTCTGAAGCGCATTTGGTGAAGAAATAGGGGTTGGACCAGATGGGGTCGTGATTGGCGGTGGCCGGCGGGAGGGGAGAGAGGGAGAGGAGAGAGAGGGCCAATGGCATGTGTTTGAAAATTTAAATGATATTTAGGGGTACTTTGGTCATTTTACACGGAAAATTAACTGAAAACTTAACGGATTGTAGTTGAGTGAGAATATCCAAAGTCAGCGTGGTTTTCAGAACAAAAAATATATTAGGTGTATTTATGTGAGAATGGTGTCAAAATAACTGTAGCTAGCTGAGATTATCCCTTGATAATATGCCCAGGCGAGTTTGAGTATCTTGTATAGATCATTTGAATGATACCCATTATGGGTATGTAATTGATTTTGTTGATAGGGTATGTGATTCGATGGCTCTGAGTACTTTGGTTCAATTGTAGTACTTTTGTTTTAAGAAATTTATTGAATTTGAAGGTTCAACCAACTGGATTTGTGTTTTGTACAAAAATCTGCTTGCCCTTTTGATATTGAGTGCGAGAGACAATTGCTCTTAGGGTCTATTGTGTGATATGGGGTTCATCAAGCTGATTAAGTTAGAAGGCATCACTATAACACTATGGATGCTTCAGTAGGCAATGTCACAGTTAGGGTGATAATGTTTAGGTGAGGATGGAGGACATCGATTTCTAATTGTAATGTCTTTTTTCCAGGTTGGGTTTGATGGGTTTGCTAAAATTCATAATGTTGTCACACAAAACATTATGCTCACCTACTGAACTGTTTTCAGGAGTTATATGGAAAGGGGACAGCTTGATAGATGGAGTCCCAGAAACTCTTGATATGCCCCGGGAGAAGGTTTGGTCATGACTACAGGAAGTAGCTTGCTGAGATTTGAGTTGATGATTGAACCTGCACCATTCCCATATAATTTCTTTTTCAGGGAAAGAAATTAGTTTTCGTTACCAACAACTCAACAAAGTCTAGGAAACAGTATGGGAAGACATTTGAAACACTTGGTCTAAGCGTCAGCGAGGTTTGCTTTTGGCTTTCTCTTACTTTTTTAGAATGATGTCAGTTCGTAATTCTAATCATTGTTGTATGATTTGCTTCAGGAGGAAATTTTTGCATCATCTTTTGCCGCTGCTGCATATCTGAAAAGTCCATAGACTTTCCAAAAGATAAAAAGGTATTATTCTGGGATAATGGGACAAATGCTGTATGTATCATTAGAAACTACTAAAGTTTGAAAGATACCATTTTCATTTTAATCAATATTTACTATGACGTGGAGGTAGTCAAGGTTATGCAGATAAGATAAGGTTCTATTCTTTGTAAGCCAAATATGTCCATGTGGGAACAACGGTTTCATTTATCCCGCATTTAGAGAGCCGATCAGCTTAGGAAAGCGAATAACTTTTGGATCGTTCTTTACCTTGTATGAATATATTGAAAAGGATTGTGATATTTTTTGTGCCTTTTTATAGGTTTATGTTATTGGTGAGGATGGTATCTTGAAGGAGCTTGAGCTTGCTGGATTCCAGTACCTTGGCGGTCCGGTATGCACATGCTTTTATAGTGTGATTTTCGTCCATCGCTGAGCATGCAATGAACAATGAAAAGATATTCTAGTACCTACTTTTGACTTCTTCTTTTGAAACTAGCAGAACGGAATATGTGAAGCTTCAAACATCTTCACAAGACATTGATGTATCATTATTTATATGTGACCGGCTTCTAATCTATGCAGTATAAGATTCTAGGTCCAATTTTAATTGATTAGTTGAAGTATAAAAGTTATTCTGACTTTGGCAAGTGCAGTCAACTGACTGATCAAATTGTGTTCAGTGTCACAAACTAGCTCTACAAGATGCCTTTTTCTGTTTTGCGGGCATATAATGGAGAAGGTTACACATAATTTGTTTTATCAAAGTCTCCTTTAGAATTAGTATTGTTGTAATGGAAAGAACAATCGCCATAAAAACAATGTCTCTGTAGAGCCATATCTTCACATGGCAAACACAGTTTACCTAATACTTCCGTAAGAACTGTGTAATGCTGAAAGATGCACAGGTTCATTGATAATAGATCTTCACCCACTTTTAGCTATGCCATAATATTATTTGATATTGCCTTTAGGACATTACATTCACTTTATTTGTATGGATGGCTTATTTGTGCCGTAAATACTTTCTCAACAGGCAGATGGTGACAAAAAGATAGAGCTAAAGCCTGGGTTTCTGATGGAGCATGATAAAAATGTAAACTTATATTTCCTCCTTTTTATGTGCATCTACAAAAAATATAGTGAGAATGGAAAAACTGCAAATGACCTTGTGATCTAGTTTTCTCTGTTAAACTTGGAACTAGGCATGTGAACTGCCTGTTTCCAAATAATAATTAGTAATTAGTTTAGTTTCTTGACTGTCATCTAGGTTGGAAATGTTGTGGTTGGATTTGATCGTTATTTTAACTACTACAAAGTTCAGTAAGTTCTCTGCTATTTGTATTTGCTTGTGTCTTAAAGTTCTTAGACTCTGCATGTTTTTCCTTCTATTTATCCACAATGAATTATTGATGTTCTCCAAATTTTCTTATATCTTTACTGAATGTATATTTCTGTGGAAGAGGACAACATTTTCCATTTGTCACGGAGATGAGCATGGTCATCTGTGATATTTGTGAATATCATAATTTGTTTTGAGCAAGTGAAGGTACGGGACACTTTGTATACGTGAAAACCCTGGATGTCTATTCTTCGCTACAAATCGTGATGCTGTCACTCATCTTACAGATGCTCAAGAATGGGCAGGTCCAGTCCTTTCTACTATGTTTTGCTTTCTGTTTGTGCTCATTTCCATAAACCAAAACTGCATTATGTTTATTTAAATAACAGAATATCATAAACCTGAGTGAGTCAACTCAAGAGAGGACTTCATTTGTTATGATCTGTAGTAGTTTGTTGCACATTCTTCAGAGAAGTCACTTCATTGCCCATTTGAATTCAGGTGGTGGCTCTATGGTTGGTGCTATTCTTGGATCTACACAACGGGAGCCACTGGTTGTGGGAAAGCCTTCAACCTTCATGATGGACTATGTATCGAAAAAGTAAGGCTCGGATACGGGTTTCTCTAATTTTTCTCTTCTTTTTACGTTACTCCATTCCTCTCGTAAATGAGTGTCTCGTTTACCTTTTTAGTAACGATAAGAGAACGAGTGAAGTCATACTTAATTTTCCAATGTGTCCTCATATCCTACTTCCATGCGTTACATGCAACTTTGCAAGTCAGCTTGATAATCTTTAACTACTACTATGGTCGATTAGGGTTGCGGTAAAGATATGATATTATTCGAGAAATTGGCATGTTTAGACTAATAGACTTGATCTGTAACAGGTTTGGCATTCTAAAGTCACAGATATGCATGGTTGGGGACAGACTGGACACTGACATTCTGTTCAAACAAAACGGGGTTTGCAAGACTCTTCTGGTTCTTTCAGGTAACTGATGTGTCTGTTTCTATTAGCATCAAGCGAAACTCATAATATACGACTTTAACTTAAACTAAATATCATCAGAATCGAGTCGAGTTAAGAGCAACCCAAACCCAATGTTAATGTTAATTGAAATTTGCAATTTTATGAGATGATTTTAATTTAATATATTTGTCATTAATAATGTGTTTTAATCTCAGTTTTTTATTTCATCAATCCAATGGTTCCTAGTTTACACCAGAATGATTTTCACTTGTATAACTCTGGTTGATGAATATAAAATTCAAATACTTTATCCCATTAATTAGAGCGACAATGATAAGTTTTATTTATTTTTAATGGACCAATTAATCATCTTTAACAGGTGTGACTTCATTGTCAATGTTACAAAGCCCCAACAACATCATACAACCAGATTTCTATACCAACAAGATTTCAGATTTCTTCTCCCTCAAAGCCACAACTGTTTGAGTGTAACTTATCACTACTCATTTATGTTTTTATGCTGTTACTATATATATATATATATGTGGTCCAATCAATATGTGTGGCAGTAAAAGGTAAATATGTATATCTGTGGTTATATATAGCATCAAGATTCAATTATGCTCTTGTCAGAAACCTCTCCTGGAATTGAATTTGAATCCTTCGTTTAACCAGCAACTGTTAATAATGTCTCCCTTGTAGGGCTTGTGGTGCTTGAAACTTGATGATAGTGGTCCAAAATGATATTTATTTTGTTTTAATATCGTGTTCCAAAATAAACGAAATTATATTTTGCATTCGTTGGAATATAATTTCTAACATGTTTTTTTTGAATCACCACTAATTCTAGCTACCCTTGAACTCACCCTGCCCAAATACCATGCTGAGTCTCAAACTCTAGTATGAGGCCAAAGACGAATAGGGCCAACCGGTGACTGAGCCAAGCTCAAGTTGGTTGATTTTTAATATCCTAGTTTTAACCTTTGAGTGAGTTTGCAACACTTAGATCATAATTTATTGACCGGTTATTAACTCTATTAATTCGTTTGTGCATAGAACAAAATACCCCTTACATTATAAAAAAAATACCCACAAATGTACCTTAAACATAATTAATAAAAAAATAAAGTAATAAAAAGGTACGTGCTATCGTGACATCATCCCTTCTCCTTTGTACCCTACAATATTTTTTGAGTTCTCAAATAATTATGCTTTCTACACAAAATAAAATCAAAATTTCCAAATTCTACACTTCAAAGACAACAAAGATGATAGTAAGCAATGTTCTAAAAATTCATAATTTGTTCGGTAATCATTTATAATTTTCACCTAATTTTTTAATTATATATATTTTCTGAGTAATACTCAATTAGTTTTTAGAAGACATTTTTTTAACACTGATCCTATCTCAAAACAAAGTACAAATCCATTAAAAATTGACACAAACATTAACCTAACAATGTTCCTTGCAAGTCATGGTAGCATGGCACCTTCCCAATATTGCAAGTTGAAGCTAACTCACTCCTAATTCTAAATAAACATCATGTGTTAGGTGCCAACACTCCACCACACAGAACCCGCCACGTGTACGAAACAAAACAGGTGTGTTTGGTCAACTTTGGTGAGTATACGCATAAAGTCGATTTTCAGTTCTCAATCAAATCTCTTAACCAAATAAATAACTTAATCCAATAGCAGCGCGCCACGTGTTATCTTGCCACGATCCAACACGTAGAAAGGCAACTTGTGCTGAAATTACGGTAATACCCATGAAATTTAAAAAATAAACAAAAAAATTAAAAATTAGTAAAATATTCAAAAACGAAAGAGACCAGAAAACAGAAAGAGTGATGATGGTGAGAGCCAGCAATAGCAATATCACAGCACCGTCGTCACCACCACGACGCTCCAGAGCTCACCGACGATCTCTCTGCTCCGATCCGAGTCCGTCGCCGAGCACCGAATCGACGCCGTGCCTCGCCTCGCCTCGCCGTCTCCGTCTCCGACGCGCG
>JAYMTP010004199.1:0-15381 GCA_036897365.1 Geranium brycei | reverse complement strand
GATTTCTATAATCTCGTCCAAGAGAGAATGAAATCCAAAAGATACAATGAAGAGTTGAAGAAGAGGGAAACATGCTAAAGTCAAGATTACATTATCCAACTAATTTTTAAAATATGGAGGGTATTTTTGTCTTTTTTCTTAATTTTTTTCTACCATATCTTGACTTAATGGAAAATAAACAAATTGTTTTCCAGATTTTTGTAACTTCTTCAAGCTCCATGAGAAAAAAAATGTTGTTTGGTAGGTGAAATAAAATTTAAAGTTAGGAAATGTATCAAGAAGAATGTGTATAATTGAGGACCATAATGTGTAATTATCTTATATTTTTTTAATATTTGGAACTTTTTTAATGTGAGACTTGAATTAACTTGCATAATGGTAACGGCACTTTTATACTTTCAATCCTAAAGTAGCTGTGGTTTGCTCTTCTTCAAAAAATTAAAAATGAAAGAAATATTATAAGCAAACGAATGATGAATAAATATATGTGAATTATGAATAATAATATTTGAAAGAGGATTTGATGTTGCACCCAACAACTGGACAATATGAGGTCTACAAGGTTTGAGTGTACGATGTTCTTGTTTCCTTAATCCTTGTCATTTTTCACAATGCTGCTCCTTGTTGCATCAGCAGTGAAAATGGACAAACTAACAAGAAGTTAAAGTGTTAACTGCTTAACTCATATTAAAAGATCAATCGAGAATTATAAAGGACTAATCGGACATTGGAGATCTGAGCAATGCATAACCGATTAGAATCTGCGATCCGGTGCTTATTACACTAGTGTCTATCACTTTATTTACATTACTTTGTTGTCTTAAAGTAACCTTAAAACTCGAGGTTTTGTAACTTAGTTGCCTATAACGAATCCTACGAACGAACATGCATCTAGGCAACGCCGTTACACGCTACATTAAAATGGAAAATGTGTTAACTACGACAAACATAATCGAAATAAACAAACGAACGAAGCTAAAGAGCCTTAAAGATTATTAATGGTATGTCCCCCGAGCTCACAGCATGCTATCCGACCGGGCGGGAAGCCTTCGGAAGAAGTTGAGCGGCACGGAAGGAAGCCGATGCCGAAACCTAGGATGCCTCAACGTATAAATCCCCGTCAGGAGCATGATGACCTGAAAAGGCGTAACGTAAAGAACCACCGCCGCAATCAGACAGAACATCAGGAACAACGTGGTCGCCCTCGGGTCCCTCCAGCTCAGCATTGCCTGGAACCTCTCTCCCTGCGTCGCCATGTCCCCCACCACCGTCTGCACCCTCCCCGCTATGCTCCTAAGCCTATCATACCTACCAACAACAATAAAAATTATTTCAGGTATGAGTTCAAATCTTGATACATATAATAAACAAGGTAAAGGGTAAATTGCAAAAATGTGCCTTATTATATAACATTTTTGCAAAAGGTGACGTGTTGTTTGTTAATGACAAAAAGATAATTTTGCCAATTTTATAAAAATATAGATATTTTGCAAAAGAAATGCAAACAACATATCACCTTTTTATCATTAACAAACGGCACAACGTCATTTTGCAAAAGTGAATTGATAAAGACCATACCTCATCCTGCATATATCCGACGGCCGAGTAGTCGGGAAAGTGTCAAACTCCTCATCCAACTCGTCCGGATGAGCCGCATCCGCGTGGGACAACCTCGTATCCATGTGTGGAGGATGTCTCGGCCTCCATCGAAAGTTCCACAAACCGATTAGGAACAAGTAAAGAAAAATCGTCGGCAAGATCAACTCCGGGTAAAGAACCAAGATCACGAAAAGAACATGGATCAAAACCGTCGTGATCGGGTTCTTCCAACGACAGACATCATCGAACCACCGCGTAACGCCTATGACACCCCCTAGAACCCCCATGATCCGAAAGAAATTGGCCTTGCTCCGCCTCATGCTCCACATGTGCGAGTCCACGTCAAGCATGTACTCCACCACCTCCCTCTTCAGCGCTGGCTCCGCCCTGGCGAGCCTCATCGCCACGATGTTCATTGCCTGGTGTCTCAGCATGTCCAGTTGGATCACGGACAGGGGATGTATATAATGCATCTTTGGTAACAAAGGATGCGAGTACATATGCAACATGTTGATCATAGACGAGCACGAAAACCTCACCGCCAGCTGTATCTCCCCCGTCTTCTTCACGCCCGAGGCGTGAAGAACGAGGAGAGGATACGAGTGCGTGTAAACCCTATCAGTCTCGAGCGTAGACAACCTAATCCTCACCTTCCCGATCTTCACATCTTTCGAGTCTTTCCCCCCGTTATCGAAAACCCCTATGGTAATGACAGTGCAGGGATCGAAAACCTCCCACGTGTACTGCTCGTTCCATCGGGGACTCAACGAGTCAACAATAGTCCTCGTCCGGATCCATTTCTGCCCGTATTTTGCCACGCAGTAAGCGTCTGCGCTCCCCCGTCCGTCTTTCGCCTTCATAGGCATAATCCCCTGAGCGCTTAGGATCCCGACTTCCATAACCCCGATGCTAGGCCGCCACAACTGCTTAGCGGTAGGCCTCAGGTCACTACTATAATGAGTCGACTCGTCCAAAACATGGTATCCCCCATCCAAACATATACGTAAATGTATCCTGCTCGCAAACTTGATCTCCTTCTTCTTCTCGCCTTCCGCGAGCAAATGCTTTTCGAGATTGAACCATCTCGTGTTTACGGGCTTATGGTCCAATCTCCGCTGCACGATAGGTAGCGGGATCAAGCATTTCCCTAAAACTTCGTCTTTAACCTCAACGGTCAACAACAAAGGCTCATCGAACGGCTCAGCCACGACAAACATCAAGTCCTCATTCCACATCGGGTTTAAACTCTTGGATTGCGAGATTTTCGTCCTCAACGCCTGGTTTCCCAGCATAACCTTAACGAAAACCTCGGGGGCTCGGGTTCTGTCACTGGGGAGCAAATCCTGAGCCTCTATGACATTTACCCTAACGTACCATAGTTTTGGGGTGAGGTATACCTTGGAGCGAATGTTGGAGATGCCTTCTGGGCCGACAGACGCTGCGTCTGAGTGCCAGGCGTCGGGGAAGGCCTCGTCCGCCTGAGTCCCCATCCAGACCGCTAACATTACCTCCCCTTTCACCTTATCGCCTCTGCGGTCCTCGAGCCTGTACCACTGGGGCGCTAAAGGGCTGTCCGGGGGAACACGCCTCGGGATGTCGTGGAGATCGAACATGGCCCTCCCGATGAGGTCGTCTACGAGGAAGTCCTTGTCCTTAACGAGGATCTCGAGGACCGAGGCCTGGATGCGGTCTTTAGAGAAGGCGAAGACCTGGTTCCATTCGGGGTTTGACTTCTTCTCGAAGTGCTTGGTGAGGCCTTTGTAGTTCCCGAGCTTGACCTCGATGTAGGGGTCGCAGCTGCCGGTGATGTCCTTGGCGGGGAGGTCTTTGGCCTTGACTACGCGCACGTAGAGGTACTGCATTTGCTCCACGAGGTCATAGGTGCAGGAGAGCTTGTCGCCTGTGACGCTCGAGCCACCTATGTTTGGGGAGGTCTCTTTGAGGGCAAAGTCTATGGCTTGGGGAGGCTTAGCCATTTTTGATGTGTGAGTTAAGATATTGTTTGTGGGTATTGGGGGGTTTGGGTAAATGTGAGCTCAAAGGCCTAAAAGAACCTAATGAAACATTCTTAGATATGCAGCTTCTTCAAGATCCAAAAACCTGAAAGTAAAAAAAAACAGAACCAGGAATTGAAAAACGTTAAAATCCGATATGCCTAAGAATTCAAGTTTATAGGCAGTGTCTCAAAATGCTTATCACACTTTTGACGTAATTCATGTTTGTATATAGACTTGAGTCAAGATTCAGCTAATGTGCACATTTACTCTGTTAGCAAGTGTAATGTTCAAGACTAATTTCATGGAACTTTCCTGCATTTTCTCAGCAGCCAAACAAAAGGGCAGTGAAAAACAGATGAGAATGATGCATATATCAGAAAAAGTAGTTATTTTTTACACAAATCAGAGCACATATAGTGAAATGAAAGCAAAAAGAGACTGCAGAAATGTACATATACACTTGAACAAGATTCATTTCAGCCTAATGTTAAAGCCTCTAACTTTATGAAGTTTTCCCACATTTTCTCAGCAGCCAAACAAAGGATAGTGAAAAACAGATGAGAATGATGCATTTATCAGAAAAAGTACCTATTTCTTACACAAATCAAATGAACGGGCAGATGCAGTGAAATGAAAGCAAAAAACGTGACTGCAGAAGTGAGTTTTATATGCAATTAAATCAAGATTCAGCCTAATGTGCACATTCAATGTTCAAGACTCTAACCTTATGAAATTTGCTCACATTTTCTCAGCAGCCAAACAGAGGGCAGTCAGAAACAGATGAAAATGATGCATTTATCAGAAAAAAGTACCTTATTTTTTACAGAAATCAAATGAACGAGCACATATAGTGAAATGAAAGCAAAAAAAGTGTCAGCCTAATGTGCATATTCAGTGTTCTCAGCCTAATATGCAATGCTTCAAGACTCAACTTTATGAACAAGTACCTATTTTTTTTTACACAAATCATATGATTATATGAATGAGCAGTTGGAGGACAAAGCTTGCAGATCCAGCTTAGCTAAACCACTAAACCCAAGTAACATTCAAAATGAGCATTCAAAGCAGTGAAATCAAACAACCAAAACCCAACACACTTTCCTTCTAATTACTTCCAACAAAAGAAAAAGCAGTTTCAAGAGTTTTTCTACAACCACCCAAACTAACTCCAACAACAAGACCTCAACAAAGGAAAAAGACATTCTTGTCAAAGTTTGTAAAAGACTAACCTTGCACTGTTCAATACACAATGACACTATGGTCCTTGCTGGTGCAACAACATGGCAACCCAAAAATTTTCCTCTTTCTTCCTTATTTTTTCTGGGTTTGGTCCTTGAAGGTGCAAAAATGGTGACCAAAGAAAAAAAAACTCTTTTTTGGAGGGTTTTGTTGATAGAGTGAAGAAGAACAAGAACAGAATAGCAGAGTTTAAGGTAAGGCCTGAAGCTAAAGGTGAAGAGTGTAGTGGGTGGTGTGAGGTGAGATCTGTTTGTGGCTGATTGAGTGAGAATCTGTAACAATTATAAAGAACACGGCAAATATATTACTTGGGTTGGTACTTGGTACCAAGAACCAATTTTTCCCAACTTTTTAATTCAATTATTAAAGAATATATATATTGTTTATGTTTGTAACATTTTGAAGTCTGTTGAAGTGTTTACTGGGGGTTTAATAAAAAAAGACAGGAAACGAGGAGCACACGTACGAGGACTGTGGTCGGTTTTGGCACATGTCAGAGTAAAAGTACTGTTTTGGTTTTGTTTTTGTGGGAAATTGCTCATTAACTATTTACCATTCATTTAATAATAAAATAGTTCTATTTATATATAAAAAATAGTTATACGTGTTTGCTATTTATGTCCAGAGTAAGGATTTGAATTTGAAGATATTAGAACACCTAAAAACACGAAAGGATCAATTATGTAAATTGCATATATATGAAAATTTTGGGTTCACAAAACACATTTTCAATTCGAACATCACACCGATAACATGTTATGAATGAGTTACATATTTTTAATTGGTACAAATGTCAAAACTTAAGAACTATAGTTGTCTTTCAAAACTCGGGTTAAGAAAATCACACAGTTATAAATTGTTCATAAATATTGTTTTGGAATGATGTGGGAATTTTAAGTTCACTGCGCATGTAATATTACCCTAAAATATTCATATAAATCCAACAAATATGTTTACGAAAATGGTTGTGTTGTTTTATAAGTTCACTACACATTTTAATAGTTATATTACTCTAAAATATTTATATAAATCCAACAAATATGTTTATAAAAATGGTTTGTGTTGTTTTGTGCATATCTTGGTTTTCTCATTTTGTTGGTGGGTGTGGTGTGGGTAAGCCATCCAAAGCCTACCAATCCACAAAAGCTATTGGACATTGTAAGATGTAAATTTATTGGATACAACAAATTTAAAAGTAAAGTTCATTGGTTAGCTTAACGAATATCTTAGATTTTTATATATAAAATAAATGTTTAAATATTTGATGTTATGGTTTTATATTTCAATAATGGCAACAATATAAAATTGATAAAAAAAGATAAGATCTTCTGAGCTTATGTTTCCATGAGAATCACAATAAGCTTTAGTTGTGCACATTTTAATTTTTATTGAATAATTATCACCAAGGGTTGATATTTAAATGATTCTCCAAGAAGCACATAATAGTTTCAGCACTAACTATATTAATTGATATTGATATATCATGTAGTTAGTGAATTAAAATTGAATTTTATTTTGACGAAATAGACTTGAATTAAAATTGAATTGATTGTTAAATTAACATATTTCTGTCATTTCCCAATCAAGTGCATATGATTATAATTGTAATAATTTCATTGACATGCATGTAACCTGTACTTTATTAATGGAAATTAATGATCTTTAAGGCAGTGATCCAACCAACTTATTTTGATTGAATAATATAAAATATTATCACAAAATTTCATTATTTAAAACTTAACACGTACTTGTTATTAATTATCTATATATATTAGTTTTTAGAGGGACGCGTTATAAATGATAAAACAAATTTAGATTCACCAAAATTATATATTGAGTTTAAGTGAGGAGTTTAATCTTATTATTTTCTCAAATGGTTTTCAATTAAATAATCCCTTGTTTTTCTAAATATATATACATCTATATGTAAGGAAAATCTCACATGTGCACGTGGCATATCTTTTCATTCTAACAAGTATTGTTAATTCATTTGTTAAGATTTTTTGTCGTAGTACAATTCTTTTCTTAAATTAATTTAAAAACTTAATTAAATTGATAAGAACAAACTAATTTAATATATATCATGATTTTGCGGTATTACGATTCTTTTCCTAAATAAATTTGAATACCTAATTCAATTGATAAGAACAATTTTTTTAATATAGATTAGGATTTTTTTTGTATTATTGTTCTTTTCCTAAACTAATTTGAATACCTAATTAAATTTTGACTAATAAATTAAAATGATAATAACAACAAAATTTAATATAGATTAGATTTTTTTTGTATTACAATTCTTTTCCTAAACTAATTTGAATAGTTAATGATAATAACAAACAAATTTAATATTGATTAGAATTTTTTTGGATTACCATTCTTTTCTTAAACTAATTTCAATACATGCACGGAATTAAACAGTTTGGAAAATGGAAGTCTTCCATCCGACGAGAGTGGCAGCGACTACAAAAGGGCTCCAGAGAGCCTGGGTAGCGTCAAAACCTTTGGGAGGATCCTCGGGAGCAGATCAGCTGAGTCTGGGTTCCTCCGGAATAAGGAAGACTAAAGATAAATGTGGATGGGTGAATAGATGCAGAGAGGGGGAACTGGAGCGTAGGGCTCATTTGTAGGGATTCATAAAGTCAAATTGTGGGAGCTCTTTGTAGACGCTTTTCGGGTCATCTCAATTCCGAAGAGGTGGAGGCCGTAGGTGTCAGAGATGCTCTATCATGGGCAAAAGGAAACAACTGGAGGGAGGTGGAGCTTGAGACTGATTGTCTTAGGGTGGTGGACCACGTCCGACAAGAAAAACAAACTAGGAACATGTTCGGGGAATCATGTACGACTGTAGGCGTTTTCTTTTAGCTCCCGGTTGTGATGTTTTTTTATCTTTTGCTCGTAGAACTTGTAATAAAGTGGCTCACGAATTGACCAAGTATGCTCTAACTAACAGTAACTGGGATTATGGTGAGGGGTATGTTCCATCAACTGTAGCTTCAGCTGTCCGGCCTGATGTCGGGTTAGTTGCATTTTATTAAATAAAATTCGATTTACTTTCAAAAAAAAAAATTTCAATGCATGCTACATATCTCTATTTAAGATACGATTTATTAATCAAATAAAACGATTTATGTTTTTATCTGTTTCAATTATTAGATTATGATGAACTTTTTGATGCATTTGATTATTCAATGTAATTCGTCATGTTGATTTTCAGGGGATCGATAAACGATGGAGGTGCATCTACATGACACTTTCCCTGTCACAATACATGACCAAGGTCCAAAACTGCATTTTCTCTTCAGATGATCTTTTCCAGTTCCAATTTTCTATTTCTGGATTTTTGCTCAACTTCGATGAACGTTAATTCTATTCCTTTTTTGTTATATGTTTGTTGGTCAAAAATAGATGACAACGACTCAAACTTTATTTTGTGAATTTATTGTTTTCTATGTTCTCTTTAAAATTGTGTATCCAAATCATTTTTAATTATTTCATAAGGTATTATAAATAACAATGCGCATCGCGCGGTTCTACAACTTAGTACTTATCAAATAATGCTACTTATCAAATTATAGAAGTATATGAATTGCAAAACCTGCATGACACTTAGTTTTTGCAATTTTCTCAAAAGAGAATGTAGATTAAAGAAAGATTAAAATGTGATATAATATTAAAACCTGATCTAACTCAATAGCTCACAATCATAGACAGAAACTTCATGATATTTGATAAGAATCAAATTTAATACATTGGACAATGATTTTGTAACAGATGGAGTGAGTGGTTGTGCATTGGGCCACACAACAATTACACAAGTTGCATGCATGATAGATTTTTGATACTTGAAAACAGCAGGTGCTTTTGTTTTCAAGCTCCATCACATGCAATTGGGAAGTTGAGAAAAATTATGAGAAAATCAGAGAAATTTAATTGGAGGTTCCTTTCTTCTTTCTCCTTCCTCATCTACTTCTCACCTACCATTACCAATCCCTTCTTGCAGCTCAGCCTCATATTGCAGCTATAGTTATGCCATCAACTGCAATATTTTCTTGATCCCAACGTGGAATTCTATGCGTGGACTATAGCAAACAGCTCATCTGTATATGAAAAAGAGATTATATGAGAAAGCGATAAACAGATCACATGACTAAGTGTTCACAAGCTCAAATTAAGCTATGTATATAACCATATCCGGATTTAGAGATAAAACTCAACCTTATTAGTTGCTTGTGACTGTTACTTTTATAGAATAAACATGACAAAATGGGGTTTTGAATTGTGTGAAAGATGGATGAATTTAATGGTGTGATGTGATGGTGCAATACAAGGGCCAGAATGCACAGAACCTGCCAGCCAGTCTCTAACAGTCAACTTTGAGTTTGAACCATGACCAGGTTTCTGATGATCTGATCCATTCTGGTCCTAACATGTCAATCTCTGGAATAAAAAATAATATATATGTAGGGTTTAATGTTTTCAGTCTACAGTTTGGTTCGGAGATTTGTTGGATATGTCTTGAATCGATTCTAGACCCACTGAGATTAGTCAGGATGGTGGCATAGTTGACCGGTCAGCGAGTTAGAGTCTAGGGGCGAATCGCCCAGTCTGGGGTTCGACGGCACGCAAAGCCCCTTGACCTTACATTATGCTAAATTAGGGTTCGATGGCACGAAAAGGCCCTTGACCTAACATTATGCCAAATTAGGTTTTCCGTTTCATTTTCTGAATAAGGTTTGAGTGTAGTTTATAAATACTACACTATTATAATCTAACCTAACACTTGGTGATTGTACATCGTTTCTCTAAGAAAGTTCCTCTCCTCTGCATGTGGACGTAGTCGACACTTTGTCAGTGAACCACGTAAATTCTGGTGTACTTGTATTAGTTGGTATGATGGTCTTGCCAAGCGGTCAGCGAGTCATGATCTAAGGGTGAAGCGCCCAGTTTGGGGATTCGGGAGTGCGAAAAGACCTCAACCCAACGATATGTCAGATTAGGTTTCCTGTGTTCTAGTTAGCGAGTCGGGGTCTAAAGGCAAAGTGCCCAGTCCAGGCGTTTGGGGGTGCGAAGAGGCCCCCAGCCCAACGGTATTGCCATATAATGTTTCTTGTTTTCTTTATTAATCAGGGTTTGAGTGTAGTACTATAAACCTATCCAGACACTTTCATAACTTTATACAATTTTTCTCCCAACCAAATTTTTTCTCCTCTGCATTTAAACATAGTAGACACCATTTTGGTATACTTGTGTTTGCTTGATTTCCAATTTGATTCTGCTTTATCTTTCTCGTTATAACATGTATTTTTGGCCCATTTAAGTCACACATATTCAAATGTGCCTTTTTAAGGCTAATTGAAATTATACTTTCAGTAGACTCCAACAATACTTTGCACCAGTTGAAACTATAGTCTCACAAACTCTATATTTTTGCATATAGATTACAAATGCAACACTACTTTAACATACTTACATGTATGCCCCTTAATTTTTTCCCTTTTCCAGTATTGATCATTTTAGACCATTTTGTATTATAAGCCAACACACTCAATTCATCAGAACTGTAGATACAAATATGCACAGATATATATTCTTTGTAGGGTAGTTGGGCAGTATTTAACTATTTTTGAGCCACTTGCAGCATTAGATCTACACCATTCCTTCAAAATGGTCCTGAAAGATCACATTCAGCAACTTTAATGCTAAATGTAAACATTTCAACAACAAACATCACCTATATCTTTCATTTACTGTTCTTTCATCTATGAACTGAAAAAACCAACGTCACTTGGCATCAAGATCACTACACACCAACAATACATTGCTTTCACGATTCTGTAATCTTACTACCATTTTAGTCGGCGACAAGTTTCAATGAGAAAAAGCTAAAATCCAGAACTCTACATCGGAATCATCAGATATGCAGATGTTTTTATTAACACACAAGGACAATGCAAATATATGTACTGCATGCAATAGCTATTGCATTTTCAGTTAACAATTTGTGTGTAGAATGGAAATTATCAATGCATCTCCATATTATATTCCTATTATGCCAAAATCGGTTTTTACCTAGAATTTTTTGACTTGAACTAGCGCTCCTTGCTTGTTTCCAGATTCTAGCATAGCGTCCAAAATAGCAATGTCTTTTGCGCCTTCTAGATATGAGAGACGAGGTTCAGCATGGTAACCACTATCCTTCTGCAACAAAGCAACGCACCATGTAAGAACACAAGTCATGGTTACAGCTTATAACATATCAACAATCAGCACTATCTCCTTTTACTACCTTGACGGAAATGTCATGTAAAAATGTTTTCAGTTCTTCGGTCACTCCACTGAAAGGATAGAAGGTGGTTTTTTTCGGCCCGTTGGCACTATAAAGTGTAGCCTGTGAGATCAAAGCATTTCTCTCGCATAAGTATGCAATACGAATTTGAGTTAATTACTTTTAAGTTCTGAAGCAAATCAAGAGTTTCCAACACTAGAAAAGGATCGGTTTCCAAAAATACCAGATAACCGTGTCGCCCATCTTGGTTCCCGCGTTCGATTTCCAGAGTTCCCTTCAAGCCAACAACCCGCCAGAATATCTATAGGTACCAAAAAATGTAACAAATAATGACAGTTTAAAAGACCAAAGTTAAATTAAATCAATGACTTTGATGCATGCCTTGGGCGATCTCGATGATACAACCATAACAAACACTCCGGAACATCCATTCTCTAGATGACTGCGGCAGGAAAATTGCGCCGTAAGTTTTCTGCTTCTAATTATGATGTGAAAAATAAACCCTTCGGAAAGTAATATCTTGATACATTAGAAACGTACAAGACGGAGGAAATGTTGTCCGGTGGAGGTAAAGTCTGATCTACATGAGATGTCATAGCTGAAACCGATATCACCTCACATCCAACAAGCTGCTCATATGAACAGGAAACATCGCATTTCAAAGTTAAATTTGTGAAGCAAATAGCATGTTATTGAGGCCAATCATGCTTTGAACTTTACAGAATGCAGCAGCTCCATGAATGAAGACCAATGTTTATGGTCACAGAGCATTTGCTTTTTGTATGCACAATATTATTTTAGAATGGTTTGTACAATCTGAATCCATGTTTCAGCTGTCACAATTTGTTTTCTAGAAAACAAAAAATGAAACTTTGTTGGAACAATGAACACCTTCTAGGAAAAAGAGGAAACTTCAACATTCACTATTTGGATATTTTATGAAAAGTTAAGGAGCAGCAAAATACTTTCATGAGAAATAATTGAAAGTGGCATACGAAGGAATGCAAACCAAAAGTATTTATTGTGGTTTGTGAAGTATAAGAATGTGGAAGATTACCATCCTCAATCCTGCAATAAAATGCACCCCCATGTCGAGAATGAAACCCCCCTGTCAGAAGACCAAGAAACAATAGTCAATATAAGACCAAGTTCCATTATGATAATATGAGAAGAGAAGAGAGTTAGTATTATATCATAATAAACAACCATGCACGACATCCCTAGAAATTGAACATCCATAATTTAGTAATTTGGTTACCAACAAGAAATAGGAGATGGATCACCCTAGTCTTCATTGATATCCATGCAAAATAAGAAAGTCATTTTACTACAATGCACATATTTTTGGCCTTTGCTTGAATCTATGTGTTATTTATCGTAATATTCATAGCATAATGCATGATTATAACTCATGTTATGACACATCGATTGGGGAGTAGCATGCACTAAGTCCTCAATAGCATAACTTTGATAATACATTAGTCATTGCTCTAATAAATCAGAAACCAAAATTTAGTGATGATAGGTTTAGTATGAAAGGCACACATTGAAATTCCGCCTCCAAGAGCTCGAGAAATAAGGGTTTGAACTGTTCATTGATCCTTCAACAATAACTTGGACGCTCATCATATCCCCGATGTCTATCAGTAGTTTCTTGCACTGTCAATGAATTAACAAGTCTCTTTCAAGCTGGAAAAATGGGAACCAAAAAAATATGCAAAAATAAATAAAGAAAGAAAAAAGAATTACCTCCACAAAGGCAGGTTCAAACCGATAATTTTCGGCTAAAGCCCAAATTGGTTTACTAGTGGAATTGGCAGAAATAGAGTTGTAGCTTGATAGTGCGGTTTCCAACTCATTTGTACCTACATTACAAACTCCAAGTACTTAAAAAACAGAATCTTCATGAGCATAATATATCTACAATATTATTTGTATTGAAGTAGCTTATGCACATGATTTAGACTTTTAGTACAATTAATGACAAGAATTTCTACATAATTCAGAGTTCACAATAAGAAATAAAAAAGAGAAATAACGATTGATGACTCATATAACGATAGTTATACAGACAGGCTGCTAGTGGTAGTTGATGGAATATATACCATACGACTAAAGATCCAGAATTTATAAGCTTCTTAATTATAAACCATGAGCAAGGAGATTAAAAATAAACTTTGGCTTTTGGCATGGTCTTGTTATATATTAATTGTCTGTAGCTATGAAAAGGCATTTACTTTCCGCATGGCATGGACAAGTTTTAAGGAAACATATTCACGTATTCCATTATAGTGATCAGTACATTTATTATGCTAGCATATTCAATTATAATGAATTTGCAAATTACTTACAAGCTGCTGCTGGTTTCTCTTCAGATCCACAGGAGAGCCATGCAGTGTGCGGCAAGGACATAAGAAAGACATAAACTTTAGTACATTGTAATGGAAACAGTAAAAACATAACATATGATTTTCTGTTATAGAGTTATCAAGTATTAATACTCAATTAAAATCAAAATTAGACTGGTAACATACCATATTTGGGGAAGTATATGCAACCTAATAAAAAATTGCAAAATTAAAGATAGGCAAACTGAAACTATTTGGCACGTTAATCACCTTGAAGAACATGCTTTCCTGCCTTTAGCAGTTTTAGTGACATGTCGACCTGCATTGATTAATTATATGTAAGGATAATAATGAAAAACTAACTATAAAGTCTATAATGTAACGATGCTAGTAATTACGATTTGCGAACAAATCTATCTGGATACCAAAAAACACAAAAAGTAACATCCATATACATTAAAGTTTCCTTCATTTATGTTTCTTTCAATATTCCTAGTTACTGTGACATCATCTATAGTGTGTCATTTTTTACATTCAAATAACTGGTAAACGGACGGTGAAAAGTTACCTCAAGATAATGATATTTGCCAATGCGCCAACAACCTTTCATTTTCAGGTTAAGATTCACAATTTCATTTAGTAAAGATTCTAACTTACCTCAAAGACCTCGCAAAATGTACAGGGTCAGATTATTTTCTGTAAATTCATCGCATTAAATATGCATTTAAGGACTTCTGCGGCCTAACTCCAGGTATAGGTGTATAACATAAAACACATGTAATACAATATGTATTCTTTGCTTGCATGCACTAGCAAAACAGACTAAACTGAGTCTATCGGCTTTTCAGAAACCAATCAATCACACACAACAAAGAAAATGTAACTTGACATCAGAAAACCCGTAAGAATCGCAATAGTGATAAGAGAGTCAAATTCTAGACACCTGAATTTGTGCAGCAAGAACCACTGCAACTCCGGGCACGGAACCATCCCGAATAATCTCATCGAGACCAGCATCGCCCCATTTAGGCTCCACTTGGGGAAAATGCTTGCGAGCAATCTCCACAGCAGCAGTTGCTGATTCCTGCAACAAATTCATCATAAAAACCCACAAAACAACATAAATCCCCATTTTCGCTAACAAATCGACACATTTAAATGCACTTCCTCAGTTCCACCACAAAACCCATTTCATACATCTGTTAAGCTAAGCTAAATCATCCAAACAACTCAGAAATCAAAATCACAAAAGCCACAACTTTTCTGTGAGCAACCAAAAATGGGTACCTGGGTACGGCTCCAAATGAACTTGACAGCGACGAGATCGGAGATCTCAGCGAGTCTCGGAATGTACTGGCTTTTCACGAAGATTCCAGCTCCGATAATGGCGATCTGGGGTCGATTCTCCATTTTTCCAGCTACAATATCCGAGATTTGGGGTAGATAATGAACTGGGTATTGTGACAAATTGGAGATTATTTGCAGAACAAGCAATTTGGATGTGAAGTGTGATCAGATCTAAGATAAATAAATATAAACAATTAATATGACCCTTAGTCTATGGGTGCCAGGTGGCACCTCTTATCTACTCTCTATTCCTAAATTCAAAATTCTAAGGTGGGAGTTGGTTTTGTCTCTTTCCGTTACAAAGAGCTATGAAGAGTCGTTTTACAATAATGGTATTGCTCTCTTTCTGTTACAATGAGTTACAAAATGTCATTTTACAATAATTCTTCGACCTTTGGTTTGCCCACCAATGTGCTATATAAGAGTGTGTTTTGGATGGGGGAAGTTTGTCCCTACAGAGCTTGAACAAGGGTACCACGTGATCGATCGGCTTGGTTGTTATGCTTGCATAGGCACCATGGCTTTGCAACATGCACAATATGCATTGGAATTATTATGTACCTTT
>JAYMTP010004198.1:0-15382 GCA_036897365.1 Geranium brycei | reverse complement strand
GCTTGCCCCCTTTCGTTTTCTATATATATGCAAGAGACGTTTGAGTCAATCGAGCCATTTGATTTCGCCAAAATTCACTGTTTGTTCTCTGAAACTTCTACGCGCCATTTGGGATCCTCCAATTTGATATGGAGCATTCGCGTGATAGGCGTGTAATCGGAATTTGCTTTGACCAATTTTATTGATTACGGCGGTCCACGCCTCCCTCTCCGCCATCGGCACCTACGTTCGATCCTGGGTTCTCGACGCTGTCAATTGGGAGCGAGCCGACGGGACCGTGACGTTCAACGCTAGAATTTTGGCTGAGATTCTTCGAATAACGGATCGGAAAATTTGGTGGGTGGAATGAAGGAGTGCAGGGTCGGTTTGTAACTGTGAGTATTTTTATGATATGTATCTCATGATAAGTTCATCTTGTTGAGAGGGGCAGAGCGAAGGTCCGAGAAAGGAACGGCGTGGGTCTTGGTCTGATCGTCAGCTTTGCCAGGTTTGGAAATTCCCGGCTTCACTCTGAACTGGTTTGTGCTTCATTGCACTATTTGACTATTTTCGAGAACTAGGTATGTGCCAATTTCTGGGTTTTGATTTTGATTTGGTGTGTGTGCGTTTTTGGGGGTGTTTTTGTTTTCATAAGTGGTGACGATTGCGACTTTTGCGAGGATGGCTGTCGACGATTAGTGATAGATCCTGCCGACGGAATTGAACCCTTTCTGGATTGTCTTCTCTCAACGCCAAAAGGTTGAGGCTTTTCGTTTTCACAAATTGTTAAGATTTTATTTAATCATATAAGATTGTACAGTAATAATTGAAAAGTAATTAGTAATGAATATTTATAACTAAAATGTAATGAATAGAGTTAATGTCAATTTGAATTTATAATCTGTGTTGTTCATGTTTGGTTTTTTGAACTGTTTTAGTAATAATTAGACCAAATTGGTCCCAACGGTTCCTAATGGCACGGAATCATATTTGGAAATATTTCATCGCTTCATTGTCTCATTTTTGATTGTTTCATTATCTCATTTGTGATTGTTTCATTGTATCTACTGAACCAATTTAATTGTTTCATTTACAATTATTTCATTGGTTCACTTGAAACAATTTATTATTTCATTTGCAATTGATTATTTTATTATAAAAGGCTACAAATTTGAGAAAAGTTATATAAAATCAGCACTGATACAATGTAGGGATGATTCACAAATGCATATTATAATAAGCATCAAAGATGATCTCCGATACCGTTCCATCGCTAATCTAGTCCTAAGTCAGAGTCAATCATGTCGCCGATTCAATCCCAAACCGAGACAGTGAACGTTGACCTGTAAAAACGAGGAAGCACGAAGAGGGCACAAGGGTACGTACTAGTGGCCCACATATATTGGTGACACTCATAACATCATCAAATAACCTCTAAGAACCTTCAACAAAATTAGAAATTCCCAAACACTAGACAATTTTAGCTCAAAAACCATAATTCATGTTAATTTCACAAAACCCATTGAGAAAATTAAAACAAATCCAATCAGTGAATCAAATCAACAACAACCAAACATTCCAAACAAGAACCTTGAAGCGAAAAATGAACACTGATGGCCACTACACCTGAAAATCTAGCATTGTACATCAAATCAATCGGAGTAGGAGTAGTCCCATTGATCCAGTGCAACTCAATTTCATCTCAAATAGCTTGATTCATTATAATTACACAAAAAGTCCACTCATTGATCAAAAACACATTAATCAATAGATCAATAAGTGAATCAATATCAAATGAACAATCGTAACAAAAACCGAGAAGTTTCGCCAAAACTATAAAAAAACATGAATCGGCCGAATGAGAGACCGAAAGAAAGGTAATTAGTTATCTCGTTCGAATCAAGGGTGGTGATGGCGGAGACGATTCGACAGTGGGGATAACGGTGGCGATGACGGCATGATGGGGCACCGAGGTTGCATCGACGGTCGAAGGGTAGAGGCCCATGCTTCTTGCTCGGGCCGCCGATTGCTTGGCGGAAGACGAATCCGCCACCACATCGGGACGAATCCATCGCCCTAGGAGGTCGTCACTGGTTGAGATCTCGACAGTGGTAGCGCAGCAGTTTCATCGATGGTGGAGACAATTTGTCATCTGTGGCGATTGGTGCGGGAGGCGCGGCGCTATTGATCTATTCATTTGTGGGAGGTTTTGCATCGTTAGGGTTGATATATATATAATGACCAAATAACCCTATTCTATTTTTTTTAATTTCACCTATTAAATTAGATCATTAATTAGAACCGTCGATTAAAACATATCCAATGGATACTAGGTGTTGTAATATTTGTACACTAATACTAGTTTGTACTAGAGTTCATCCCGGAGGGCCATATGGCAAGTTGTAGGCCTGTGCATTGATATTGGGCCAACTAATGTGGTGGGCTGCTCCATGCATTTTGTGTGGGCCCAAAGCACCATGCCCATTTGCTCTTCCATCTTCACTAAGGGACGCGTTCATCAAAATAGGGCTCTCTGTTCCATGAGTCGCGGTAGCCGCAATTCGTCCTCCACGGTGGCCTCGTCCTCCCCGTCGACCACCTCGCAAGCCACCACGTGAGCTGCCTCCGCTTGTACTGTTCCATCCCGGTGGGTACCCAACGAGGGAATAGCAAGTGTCAACGCTATGCCCAATCTTGCCGCAGTGGGTACACCGCCACGGGCTTCTTCTCCGGCGAAGAGGCGTTGTCTGTCCTGTCCGGCCATGTCGGATTGGTGGCTCGTTAGCGCCATCGATTCGCGTCCCTGTCCTCGTGCCGACATCGCACCTCGCTGTAATTCATCCTGAACCGCCACGGAGTAAGCTCGCCCGATTCCCGGCATAGGGTCCATACTCAGGATCTGTGAGTGAACCGTGGCGAATTCTTCATCAAGCCCCATCAGGAAATCGCACACGTTCTCCTCGTCTCGCATCGCTCGGTTTCTCCCGTTGATGTCGCAAGTGCATTTACCACAAAAGCACATCGGTAATGGTCTAAGTCCCTGTAGTTCTGACCACGCCCTTTTCAATTTGCCATAGTACACCGAAACGGCTTGTCTTTCTTGTTGCAATAGCGCAATTGTTCGCCGTAGACTGTATACTCGGGGTGCAACCCCTTGAGTGAACCTCTGTTCTAGGTCGACCCATATTTCTCGGGCTGTATTGGCATGTACAGCCCCATCCCGTAGCTCCTTGCACAAGGAATTGGTTAGCCAGGACTTTACCATGGCATTACATTGAATCCAAAGATAGTAATTTGGATCATCCGTACCTGGTTTTGAGAGGGAACCATCGATAAATCCAATCTTGTATTTGCACTCTAGTGCATTTGTGACCTGATTTCTCCAAGTATAATAATTTTCTCCCGAATCGCTCAATGATTCGGAGCCCAGGGAATTTCCCGGGTGGTCTGATGGGTGTAGGAGATAGGGACTTGGTATTGGTACGGTCGCCATGGCAGCAGAGGCATTCGTACTCACACCCTCTTAGCCTTTTTCTCCCATAATTTTATTAGGTATAGATCTACTCCGATACCATGTAAAAAACCATGATTGGTTTTGCTTTCATTTATTGATGGATGGTATGTGCAATTTATACAGATGAATATAAGTCCTAAAAGGAAACAAATATTGCCTAATATTCTATACAAAAGTAACGTGCAAGAAAGGGAATTCTTGATGTCCAAGACTGATTCTTGGTGAGCAAGAATCTCGAATCTCTACAAGGGAATTTTGTTACCGCAGTTTTGCACACAAATATGCAACAAATGAATCACTTAAAAAAGGGTCTCAACAATGTAACAAAGGGATAGTGGCATGTTGGATATCCGGGGATTACTAGCGAATTAATCAAAAGGTCAATTTACCAATTGGACAAGATACTTAGGTTTTGGTTATTAAGGTGGTGGAGTTTTCAAGTCTTGCCAAACTTAGATTCTCGCGAAACTAAGAGATGTGAGTAATCATTTATCCATATCTAACCCAAAGCGATTAGAGTTAAGGATAACCACATTCTTATCTTAAAAATCTTAAGGAAACTCATAGCTTTCAAGTGGGGACTCTACAACTATAAATCGTGTCCGTCCTCCCAAAAGGAAAGATGTAAGCCCAACCCTCTATTCATGCTTAAAAATTATGAACTAATTGCAATATATGAGAGAGGTCTTTAACCAAAAACACTTATCTAATCTAGTTCATGACCCAATCACAAACCTATTCATAATCCATTTCAAATCCAACCCCAATCCTAGAACTTACCTACTCATGCTCTTTCAACACAAAATACTCATAACAATCATCAAATATCCAAATCTCAATGCAATCACAAATCAACAATCCAATCTTCACAATAATTTCTAAATTGGTAATCTCACCAATTCTAACACTCAGTACTATATTAGCAATCCCACTAATCCTCTAATGCTCAAGCAATAAGTAAAACCTAAAACAATCAATGCTTATTCTCAATCAACAATCAACAATAACCAAAAGCAATAAATGGATTCATTAGGAAAAGCTTGAACCTAAGATTAAAAAATGCAATTGGAGTGCTTACAAACCCTAGAGTAAGTGTTACACAATCCGTGTGGTCCTAACTCCTCTTTCTTCCTCTCCAAGCCTTGAATATCTTCAACTTCTCTCTCTTCAACCTTGGAGCTTCTCTCTCTAAACTTGGAATTGTAGAGAATTATGGGAAGGCTATGATGGTCTCTCTTTACAATCCTTTTATACTAGAGAGAAATTTCCAAGGGCTTTTTAGTATTTTCTCAGCAAGTCTGGAATTTTGGAGCTTCTACAGGCAGGTCACCATAGGGTGTCATGACTCCTACTCCGAGAATCTAGGAGATAGCTATGTGGAGGTAACGCTTGAGTGTTGTTGGTTGTTGTCGTGAGGAGGGGTGTTGTCAGCCAACGACAGGTGATGTCACGATAGGGAGTCATGACTCTCACTATCGTGACTTGCCTTACCATCACACGATTCCTTCAGTCTTCAGGTCTGCAACTAACGTTGCATGTCTGTCCTGTGACTCATGACTAAGCCAGTCACAACATGATGTCATGACTAGAGTTGTCGTGACTTAGGATTTCCTGCAATCTCTTACTTTCTGGTACTCCGTATTCACGACTCAGCTAGTCATGATTGGGTGTCGTGACTCCAGCTGTCGTGAGTCTCCTCTGCTGCTCCTTTTTAGATCATTTGTGCGCTCAAGTTGACACATTTCCCTGCAAATCATTGAAGTCCATTAGTGTGTGTAATAGCTCTCAACTACTCTTAAATACTCTAAAATTGGGGCAAACCGAGTTAATTTAATTATGAGGAGATTTGGTTTGGTTGGAGGTGCAAAATCCACCCTCATCACCCCTACTCTTATGTCATTCCAAGCGCCAAGAGAACATGGGATCTCTGTAAATCTTTAGGTTTTTCATCCAGGTGCAATGACGAGGATATGGTTCAAATTATTTAGCATGTTCAAGCAGAGCACGAAGCTGATCTTCAAGCTGTTACGCAGTCCTTTATTTGTCTTGTCTCTCTTTTTTCCCTTATATTGTTCTTGGAGTTTTCTTTTCCCAATTTAAGAATCAGCTCTCTCTTTAATATATACGCACTTTTCGTTGAGGATAAAAATTGAACTTCATATATCATTGATGGTGTGCATCAATTTCATTTATTTGTTTGGGATTTTTCACCCTGTAGTGTCGCCTCCAATGAAGGCTCGGAGGATGGAGAGTTTTGGTCCCGGTCGTCAGAATCTCGGGCTCATGAGGTTGTGCCCTCTCGCATGTCGCCGCCGCTTTCCTTGGTTGCCGGAGTTGAGAACGAATTCTCCCCTTCGATCACGATTGCTCGTTCCGGCGTGGATTCTTCTTTTGGGGCGGTGGGTTCCAGTAAATCTCCCTCGAGCATCGTCTCACCTTCTAGAGTTGTGGCCTCTGTTGCCGGTGACGAGTGTGCATCCTCTCGAGGATGTCAAGCATTCAACCAGATCATATTAAGGAATCCATTGAGGCCATCTTGGTTTCTCTTTGGCTTTCTTACCTCAATTTTCTCATTTGATTTGTATTATGTAATTGGCTTTCATTTTTCTCACTTTCTCACTTGAAAAAAATTGGTTTGGTTTATGATACAATCTTCTTTTACTAGAAAAAAAACATGGAGAAATTCATATCCACAATTTTGTTGAAACCTTACAATAATATCTCAAATCATGATCCCAATGGTTTAACGTTATAAAAAAAAATTTCTGAATACGCTACCAACATGTTTTCTTTAACAATTTCATCTTCATAACATCAGAAGAAGTTGCACAACGGAAAGCACAGTAACAGATCAGCCACATTTTACATGTGCACAGTTTATTGCGAATGTTCTTTTTATTTTGACTTCCGAAGGAAAAGCCGAGCAAGAACAAAAGAATTTCCAAGTTCCAAGCAATGGACCGGTAAATGCAAATGCATGCATATTACAATAGTTTCCTTTACATGTTATTTCATTCTGTAGTTAAATTTACATTATGATAACAATAAGTTAACCAGAGTCGTTGATCTTCAAACGGCAGATTTAACCTGCCTGGCTTGCTGCTGGGACCAGTAAGCGTGAGCGGCCAGCACCCGATCCAACAGTTCCTGCGGAACAGGTTCTCCCCTCCTCTGCTGCGGAGATATTCTTGCTGTGTGAACCAACGTCTTCCACTTATCCTGCAACAAACTCACCAGTCAAACTCAACCAATATCTTCACAAGATGGCACAAACTACAAATATTTACTAACCTTCAAGTCAACATATGTTCTATGTTTGGCACTGTCAAACGCTCGCATCTTCACATCACGCCACCTGACACAATTAAAATACACAAGGGATAAGAACTTAATGATCCACATACAGATTCAACCATAAAAAGAATTCTCAACCGAACTAAATACAGTAATCATCAAACTGACCTTCCAGTTCCGAGTTTTTCAACCGCCTGAACAAGCGCTTCAACTTCTGAAACTGAGAAAGGTCTCCTGATACGACGCTGTACAAACTCAGGATGCCCGGACTTACGATGAAAGGGAACCACGGTCAGTGCCTTCATGCTGATAGCTGGAACTGCAACTAGGGCTCGGGACTCGCTCATGGTATTATTGTCATTAGAAGTGCAACCAAGTGAGGGGACAGAATAATTGTCAAAATCTGTGCAACTGCTTGAATTTGTCAACAAAGACTTGGAGGAGAGGCCGGAAATCCCAGGCTGTGAACTCCAAGACGCAGAATGCCTGACAGTATGCTCGTAGGTTAGATAAAAATAACCGCTAAATAAGTGTTGTATATGTCCCCTCTACCTCCCCGTTACTGTTAGACATGTTGTTTACCTGGTTAGAGTGCGTGGAACGCTTCCAGATAACAGAGGAGGGTCTTCAGTGTACGGGGGTGAACTGAGCTTTCCGTGTCTGGGCTCCAACATAAAACCCAAAGAATGAAGCTTGTCCTCTTGAGAAATCCCAGTCTGAATTAGCGTTTTGTTATCATCTCTAACTTTTTTTCCCTGTACAAGGATGCCAACATGTAGTCCGTCTCCAAGAATCGCTTTAACTGCCTCCATAACTGTGTTCTACAAGAGCAGATATATACATTCAGTTGCCAGGCAACAACAATGCAGCATCAATAAAGATAACAAAGAAACCGAAGTGCCTGTCAATGGTGTTGCGCTTGCATTTATATAAAAAACCACTTTGTTCAGAAAAACAGTCGCATTCTCATGGAATACCACGAATGACTTGAGTAGTGGGGACATGGGAGGATGTGGAAGTAAATGGTAATAACCGGAAAACCAAGCACTAAAAATTGAATTTTTCATCTTTATAAATAGTCAAACACTTATTATGGGATGGAGAGAGTTGAACATATGCATCAAATTAAGAATTCTATTTGATGAACATTCTACACTTCAACATTTTTTATTCAACTAAATCTGTCTGCAGATATGAAGAAAATAGTGAACCATCTTTCTCTTTTGCACGCGTCTTTTACTCGGGAGTTGTACAATGTCAACAAAAGCAACTGGTGTTTTGCAATATCGCATACCTTAAGTGAACCAATAGTTGCTGTTGCAGGAATCTCAATGAAGAGCTCTGGAACCTTAAAGGATTTGATACTAAGCTTCACTGGATATTGAAAAGAATGAACATAAGATATCCCCCAAAAAGACATATGCGCGCGCGTGTGTGTGTGTGTGTCATTTATTTTCAGCATAGTTTTCATACCATTACAATCCCTGGGCTCTTTAGGTGCTTGCTGACTTGCTACGGCAGATGATGCTCCACTTGCTGCACCATCATAATCAGTGTCATTCAGCTAAAACTAAATATTACTTATAAATTGAGAAAAGCAAAATTTCACGACCATGCGTTCTTCCACTAGCAGCACAGTCGTCGTCATTAACTATCTTGTCAGGAGAGCCAAATGCACTTTCACAACCAAACCCTCCATCAGAACTAGATAATGCGTGCTGGTGATAATACTTCCTTTTCTTGAAAGGAACAATCCTCTCAGATCTTTGGCGTGCATAAGTAGGTCTTCCACAGTTGTAAATTGGCTTTGGTTTTACATCTAAAAGCATCGATAAGACTATCAGAAACTATTACTAATTAGACAGATCATAAAGTCTAAAATGTTATAAACTGATACTAAAAGGAAATGCATAATTAAGTATGGCCATCCTGTCAAGAAACGCCAACTAGAACCTAGATCAATGGACAATTTGCGGAATTCAACAGGTATTATCATGCACCTAAAATTGCAGTCACAAGTATCAATAGTTGAACCAGAAAATAGGCATTTACCATTTCTGGAGTGCCCCCCAGCCGACAAACTTTTACTAACTCTCCAATTTTTTGATTCATTTATTCTTTGTTCTTCAGTATCAGGTGGTGACCTATAGGCCTTCTCCATGGTGACCCGTTGACTGCAGCCAAAAGTTTTTTCGTCATCATCTCTACTAACTATGTTTATGTTAGCACGTCTTGGAAAAGGACCTAGAGCTTCACAGTCCCTTAATGAAGACGGCTTTATATCACTTTCTGAACCCACGTGTATGGGTGGTTTCTTGTCCAGTTCCATAAAGTCACTTGAACTACTTGAAACAGGAGAAGTTTCATTTTTTATACTCTTCACTTTCGATGGTTCAGCTTCTAGCTTTCTTTCGCTTACATCCTCTACTTCCCCATCATGAGATAAATCTCCAACTACTTTGCTGGAAGAGCTTCCACAAGAACTTTTGCTACCAAATGCGTTTACATTTTCAGCAAAACATATCCTTTTTGGACGGTCACAATTTTTTGACGTGAAGCTGAATCCAGAACTAAAATTATCCTGAGAGGTCGAACCTTCTTTTAACGAGATTTGATGGTTCCCTTGCAATCCCACCATAGAGGCAGACGTTTTCTCATCACAAGCTTCATGCTCACAAGGATTTGTCTTCAACGAAAGGCCTTCATCTTCTTCCCTGTTTATGACGCTACTAATGGTATCATGGTGATCCTTCCCACAAGTTGGATCATTAGGCGAAGAACTTTCACTTTCTCGCAAAATTTTGCCGGCTACACTAGCCAATATTTCAAAGGCATGTATCTGCTTTTCTTCTTGCTTCTTCCTAGTTGGTCCCCTCCCCTACAACCAATAATTCAGAATTACAAGATCAAAAAGATCTTATCATAAAGTAATTAAGTCAATATGGAACCTGGCATTTGTAGATTTTAATTACCCTAGCTGATCTAGAAGCTCGGGGAACTACTGGAACCGGGTAAGCATTGAAACCATATTCCATCCGACGCTGCATCACCATATCTAAAACATAAATTACAAGAACTCATTGAACATCAATAACCAGATAGCTTGAGTTTCCAGAGACCCGATTCAAAACCCTGAAAACAAATCATAATGCGTCTAGTGAGTTCCCAGACAAGGCACGTCACTGTGTGTACATTGATGAGAGAACATAAATCTGCAAAAATAACAATGCATACCGCCAAAAAAAGAGCCAAATCATGAAATTGTCTTCCAAAAAAAACAGATCATATATGATAAAGATCAAATAAAGCTACAACCAAGAAAAATAATTGGAAAGAGGCCAACTCCTTATTCAAACAAAACATATCGGGACAATGCTTTTGTATAAAGATCAATGCACAAGCAGGTTTAGCATTCAAAACAACAAAAGATCAAAACAAGTTTCAATAAGGGTTGATGTCAAAAAACAAAACTTCCAATTGTTACATAAGATTGTAGGTAAAAGGAAAAGCCCAAATGTATGGGTCATGAAACAGAATGTGAATCCCACAGTCAGAAGATCATTCCCATTTCCATAATCCTATATTAATCAAAACCCAAAAAAATCCAATTCAAAAACCCATTAGAAAGTGATCAATTTTACACTATTCTGAATGATCCATGAGATGAAGAAGACACTCACATGTTTATTGGGCATCGAGCAGTACAGATACAAAACCACTATCATCCATCATCCGACCCATCAGTGTTGGAGATAAATCTTCAAATATTTGATCCTAAAACATCACCACCCTCCTTCAGTTTCTATAAACCCCATGCCAATCTAAAAATCACAAAACAAAAACCAAAATCTGACAAAAGCAACAAAAACAGTGTAGAGAGAATTATCAGACAAATGAAATAAATTGACAACAAAAACAGCTCAAGAAACTGTCTGGGTTGGGGCAGGATCTGATTCGTGGGTCGATGGGAATAAATTAATTACCTGTTGGAATTCTCGGAAAACCAAAAACAGAAAATGGGATCTCGGAAACGAGAGAGAAATTAATGTGTTGCTGATCATGAATAGAATGGCGTATATTTATATGAGAGTGATCACCAGAAACCCCCTGAAAACCACCCAACCCCAACCTCTTTTCCAATTTATTTTTTTATATTTTCTTTAAACCCCTCAAGTCCTCTTTATTATAATAGCCATTGACCTCTACCATAAGGTGACTGGAGCACCCGGTACACGAACTGGCTATAGCAGGTAACCCTCCTCAAACCACTTGGACCAGTTCCACCGAGCTCTCTTCCCGCCACGTGCTGCTCTCTCCTTTCTTCTGGGTTACATCTTATCCCATTCCTTTTTGCACACGTGTGTGTTCGGTAATAACAACTTTGTTTTCATTTGGACAACATAATCTATCCCATGTAATTTTACGCTCTACTTCTACGCTTCCTATGTTTTTTTTCCTTTTTCTAACACCAATAATAATCGTCTGATAAACTACTATGGTTTAATTTAATGTCATAATAATTAATTATGTGAGCGATTTTTAATTAGTTGTTGATGATTAAGTGTTCAAAAGTAATCTAATTTTAGTAAAAGTTAAGGGTGATCATGAGAAAATATTAATTTTAAATAATTGAGAAAATAGAGATAGATCTTGTGGAAAGACAGACAATAAAGGATGAGTTAGAAGTAATTCCGACAAAAGGGTGTCTGGAGTTGACAGTTTTGACACCCATTGCCTCTCTACGAAATCGCTTTGCCAGTGATTTTCTTTTCAGCTTTAACCATCTTACCTTCTTTCACGTGTGTATAAGCATCACCACACGACACTTATGCTTGGATTTAATTCAATTAAAAAAAATTATTACATATTTTATAAGAGAAATAGTTTACATTTTCCAATTTTATAAAGGTTGGTTTCATTAAATTTACAGGAATAATTATGCATATATACACTCAAGTAAATTTAATTTGCACTTAACTACATAATGATTACATTTGTAAACGAAAATACCCCCAATTGTTTGACCAGTCCGTGTAATAGCTCTAGTTTGTTTGCTAAACCCAATCAATCAAATGAGATAAAAAATTTACACCTATCCCTAAATAAAATCGAATAAGTTACAAGTTCCAATATCATAATCATTAAAGCCTACAAATTTTAAGTAATTAACATTTCATTGGAGCGTAACAACAAATTTTATTTTTAGTAACAACAAGATGATTATATATTTGGGATAATTCCAGTTCACTGAATCCAAGTATACATGATTTCCATTTCAGTATCTGAACTTTGAAAAAAAATGTGCCGGTACCCAAACTTTTGTTGTTACATTTAAGGTGACTTTCATTAAAGATAACATAATTGGCAGGTAAAAGGACCAAAATGACCACACTGTATAATTTTCAAATAATACAACTATTTGGTAAGTATGAAATGATCATTCTACCCTCGATTAAATAATAAACTAAACTTATAGTTTAAGAGTATTATTCTTTTCAAATAACAAGTTGTAAAACATAAATAAATTGAAAAAACCTAGTGAACCGATCATATTACCCCTTTCCTCAACCTCTTCCACAACTCTCTCTAGTTCAACCTCTCAGCCAAAAATCTATATCCTTTTGTTTTCATCTATGGAATTCTCCTCCAACTGCAACACAAGCAAAAAAGGATGAGAGAGAGAGAGAGCATTGACTCTAATATCTACATAAACCACTCGAAGTACCCGTGAAGCAAGAGAAAGACAATATAAGGGTGAATAGTACCCAAATGGGACAAAAACAACGTAAAAACGTGGGAATTGTTGGGGAACGCATGATCTCATACACGCAGCAGAAGCAAATAACAAAAAATTTAACCGTGTTTCCCTCACAAGGATCTATTGCAAGTTTAGGATTAATCGATGAAAGGGATAGAACATAATTTACCTATTGTAAATCTGGCTTTAACCAACCTTTGAGAATGAACAGGTTCTTCGTGAATCAATTGAAAGCGTCTCCAACAGGATGCGCTCTCTACCGGTATCCACACGAACAAATCTTGATTGAAGGTTCGACGAAGATCAATCTACTAGAATTAATCTTCTCAAATCAGATCTAATCAACTCTTTTGATTAGATTAAGAATATTTAAGTGAAGGCTAATGTTGCAAATAACGCATTCGAGTTTCAAGTAAACTGTTGCAACATATTTATAGGCTTTTGGGTGTAGGGATTTTAATCCTAGTAAAATCTTACAATATTCTAAAATTCCTAATTCGGAAAATACCCAAAAATGTGAATTTCCAAATTCTCAATTTCCTAAACCAATTCAGATTCGAAATCAGAAACTGGCAAGGAATATGCGTCGTCGCCACGGGGTCGTGGCCAATTTGGCCGCTCCGTGACCAACTCCTTTGGTCACGGACCATGGCCATTTTGGTCACCCCGTGGCCAACCTTTGGTCACGGGTTCGTAGCTACTTGGGCACTCTGTGGCCAACTCTTGGTCACGGATTCGTGCCCTCTTGTGGTCACATGTCCTTTGTCACTTATTCTCCTATTATGTTTCGTAAGACCATATAGCTTCGGGTTTACTCTTTGTGTGTGATCCTATAGGCTCATGAGTCATTGGAAAATGGCCCCTAATCTCTATTAGGTCCATTCATCATAAGTGGTATCTAGTAAAACATTATGATTAACCCAATGATCATGATGATCGATTGTTCGATTTAACCTTTTGTTGTAACTATCATAATCCTTTTATCACTGGATATCTTGGTTGAACATAAGGCATAGAGTCGTCACCCTTATATATTCAATCGTGTTCCTTGATCTCGAGATGACTGAGAATGATAATTCTTTATCAATAGTATGATCATCTCAGTCACACTCATTAAGATGCCTTAAACAGATATCATTCCCATAAGTATATGATGGATAAATCCCTTGACCGTCATTCAGCCAATCATACCCTTTCATTGCCCATTTACAGACAAAGTAATTGAGCATGTCAAACTATGAAAATGGTTGTATAGGAATCAACGAAGACTCCATAGTCTTAAGGATTCAATAATATTACGACAATTGAGTAATGCTCATGATTGTATCTATGACACATGCTCAGGTCGGTTCGTCCAATATCATTTCTCTAAATGATATCTATAATTTGACTTGGTAACCCTTTACCCATAATTAGTAGAGCATAATCATCAATCAACCTCATACTGTCGCTTTATAAAGCTTTTGACCAGAGACTCGTTAAGTATAATTTATAGTAATGTCTAAAGGGTTCTACTATCAGAGACTCCCCTCTGATGACCTATGATGAAATTAAAAACTTAACTTATTATCACAACACAATGATAATAAAAGTATCGTTTTATCGTTAATAGATGATGTAACGTTTATACATAAATGTGATTGATCTAGGGCACATTTCCTTCAGGAATTCTGTTTTGAAAAGGTGGTATAAAAATACCCTTATCAACACCCCCACACTAGAACTTTTCTCTTCCCAAGAAAACCACAGAAAACAACAAGCACATGTGTCAGTTTTAAACCCCGGGATCACCCCGATAGGATCTCTTGAGGGTTTTCAGATCGGACTACCCACAAATCGGCTATACAAGCAAACAGATACAAGCAGGGACTCGGGATGCTCAAAACAATTATTCGGGAATTCAGGAAGACAAAATTGTATAATTTCCTAAGGGTTATTGAAATGTAGCAAATGAAGACATGATTATAAATATGTGAGGCTCAAAATTATGTATGCAAAATAAGAAATGCTAAATAAAATACCTTTGATCCCGGTTAAAAGCAACGTTTTCTTTGGACACTACCCCCGCTTTATAAGATGGTTAGAGTTCATATGCTACCTTTGAGACGCCTTCTCCACTAATCGTAGAGAACCTAATGAACCGAGTAGAATTATTTGTACGGCTTTAGTGGCTTGTAACGTTGGGTCGGGCTAAAGGTGTGGAAGGATAATCAAAAGAAGCTCGTAAAAGTTACATCATGACCGACTGCTTCCCTTACATTCCCAAATTCTCAGTCAAATATTTCACCAGAATTCCAAATTCACCACAACAAGTTTCCAAAAATCACAAATCCGCTGCTGGCTTATTAGACTTAGCCTATTTCTTCGAGCTTTTTACATTTACACAGGCGATTGATGGATGCTCCTTTTGTGCCCGGGGTTTCTGCTTTGAACTTTTGAGAGAGATTTACATTTATTTTTTTTCTTTTTCTTTTTCTCTCTATTTTTTTTTCAAAAGCATCCCCGAGCACCTGAAATAAAACGTGAGCATCCACACAATTATACAAAAATTATTCTCGAAAAATTACAAACCCAACCAAAGTGTCTCAGTTCCTCCGCACACAGTCTTTTCAGCATTCTCGCAACAAGTAAGTCATGATCCCTGATGTGAAACGTGGGATCTCATACATAACAGCGGGAGCAATATAACAAAATTTTGAACCGCGTTCCTAGCAAGGATATACTGCATGTTTAAGTTTAAGCGATGAAAGGGTTAGAAACCATTATTTACCTCTTGTAGATCCAGCTTTACCAAACCTTTGAGAGCGAACAAGTTCTTCGCGAATCAAAAAAAGAGT
>JAYMTP010004197.1:0-15382 GCA_036897365.1 Geranium brycei | reverse complement strand
CCTTTAGTCTAGATACCCCCTAACGTTCCCAAACCCGGGAAGTCACTTATTGTCCACATCACTGCAGCCCGCATAATGAAAGTCTCTTTCTTAGAACCATCCCACGTGACAACTCCGTGCTCCCACAAATTGTTCAACTCATCAATCAGCGGACGCATGAAGTTATTCAATCATTTCCCAGGTGATTTTGGACTAGATATCAACATAGTGAGAATGTTATACTCCTTTCGCATAGCCATCGAGGACGGAAAATTCAACGGGATAGCGACTATAGGCCATAAACTGTAACTCGGCGCATTAGGCCCATATGGAGAGAACCCGTCGGCTAACAGGACCAGCCGCACATTCCGAATTTCTCCTGAAAATACCGGGTTTTTCTTATCAAACTTAATCCAATTCGCACCGTCCGATGGATGTACTAATATGTCATTGTCCTTATTCTCCCGTTCTCCATGCCATCGCATCCACTCAGCCGTCTCTGGGGCAAGATATAATCATTGAAGTCGATGAGTCAATGAGAAGTACCACAACGTCTTCTTCGAAACCAATTTTCTTCCCACTTTCGCGTATCGTGCTTCTCCACAAATGCCACATGTCTGGAGTTGCGAGAAGTCTCTGTAGTACAAAGTGCACCCATACAGACATGCATCATATTTCACGTGTGGCAGTTCGATTGACATCATTCTCTGTTTCGCCGCTGTGTAGCTAGATGGATACGTATTAGGTTGGGGTAACATACTAAAGTGCGTCGTTACAAAACCTGATCACGAACGGCGTACGGTTTTTTGTAACGACGCACAGACTTAAGTGCGCCGTTACAAAAATTCTAACGGCGTACATTTGTCGTGCGGCGTTACAGTGTAGATTTGTAACGGCGCACTCTCACTATGTGCGCCGTTACAAATGAAAAAACTGATATATGGTGATAGAACCAGTGGCAGCGCTCTGTAAGTTTTGAAATCTATGAATTTATTTTGGTCTTTTGACCATTGTGCATGGGTAGGATCGTCTTTTTAATGGATATGTTTTGCTGGAAACGCATAGGTCAATCACTACAAGCCTCAATCGTGATTGTGATTTCGCTCCAAGCATTAATCAACGACAAGCCTTCTTCTCTGGTGACATTCACCAACAATAAGGCTTCTTTTCTGGCGATGAATGCAATTTCTCGATAAACACATATTTTAGAAGAAATGAAACAAATTTCATAAAAGCTGAACACATATTTCATAAAAACTAAACAACTTTCAAAAATATATGTTTTGAAAAAGATTTCACGTTTTGTTAAGTTGCTTCAATTTTTTTTGGAGTTTTGTTAAACTGTAATAGAATACTGCTAAGAATTTAAAACTTGTACTGACACGGTTTTCACATTGTACTAGTGCACCAAGTATTTGTGCGGTTTAACATTGTATTGGCACGGGTTGACATGGTATTGGCACATTTGCACATTATATTGACACGTTTCTCACATCGTTCCAGTGCACCAAGTATTGGTGTTTTTTGACATTATATTGATGCAAGTGAACATTGTATTGGCACGGATCACACAACCCAAAACCGAGTATTGGTGTTTTTTGACATTGTATTGGCGCGAGTGGTCATTGTATTGGTGTCAAAAAACACCAATACTTGGTTCACCTGTGATGTAGCTGAACTTGCTACGATTGGACGCTAAAGAATGGCTACACTGGTCGACGCAATAACACAACGAAGAATCGCAATTTTCCAATTGATGGGGACGAAAATGCAGAGGCTGGTTCCAGTAACCTTCCGGATTATGGTTGAACGAAACTAGTTGACGGACAGATACGCGAGATTCAAGGCGAGTGAGCAGAAGCAATGGTGGTGTTCTGGTGATGATACGCAATATAGACCGATGTCGACTTTTATGAAAAATTATGCAGAAATGTGAACAATTAGAGTTGAGAGACCAATTTGCCCTGATACCATGATAAAATATGTGAACGAATGTTTGCATTCGATGATTAAAACAGATACATGTACACAAAATATATATACACACACCTTTAGGGTTAGAACCCTAAAGCTCATTGGGCTTATGCTAATAGTACTGAACAAAACAGCTATTGCAGTTTAGATCCTTTACTTATACACATAAATTTACCGTTATCACCGTCCAAAATATCTGTATTATTATATGAATCCACTATGTGATTATAATCCAAAGATATATGTATCCACATAATAAGACACCTTACAAATTCAATATTTTATTTTGGGAATTTTCTTAAAACTTAATTTTATAACAATTTTCCTTTAACATAAGAAAAACTGCAATTGTAAAGTGAGTGAATTACTCTAAATCCATCTATATATCTCGAACAAAAATATATGATTATTGAAGTACACAGAACATCAAATATAAATACTAATTCGTATGTCTTACAATTATGTAAACTTTTCGTTTTAAAATTCAAGCAACTTAAACATCTTATTGAATTGTTGTTTCTTATTTTAGTTCTGATAAGACTTAATTAGGGCTGTAACGAGCCGAGCTTTTAACGAGCCGCTCGAACTCGGTTCATTAAATATTCGGTTCGGGATCGTTATAATCGAGCTCAAACCAACTTCAAGCTCAAATATAAGCTTGTATAATAAATGAGTCGAGCTCGAGCCTAACATTGTAAGGTTTGATAGGGCTCGCGAGCCGGCTCGTTTATAATTTAATCAATTATATGTTTGTATTAATATATTTTTAAAATTTTAACAAATATTTACAATAGAATTAGACGAGCCGAATCAAGTCGAGCCAATCTCAAGTTGGCTCATTTATTATTTAATGAATTATTTATTTAATTTTTAATGAGTATTTGTATTGAAATTTAAGCAAACGGAATCGAGCCGAGCTCGAGCTTGTCTATTTTATTTCGACCAAACTCGAGCTTAGTTGCATAAGCTCGTTCGAGTTCGAGCCGAGCTTGCGCCGAACACTTTGTTCACGAGCCGAGCCGAGCATTGCCAAAATGAGGCTCGATTCGGCTCGTTTACACCCCTAGACTCAATTCATTGTCTAATTATAAAACAATAAGTTCCTCCGGACTCGATGTAGCCCATACTTATTAACGAGAAATATTTACATAGATAAGGGTGCATTTGGGTACAAACCCATTTAGAACGTCCAAATCATGTAGAACCGTCGGATCTGAGACGCGCGTTGTCTCGGCGTGCGACATATGGCAGAGTCCATCATGTTCTACAACATTGCACTACATATTCTACATGGCTTTAATTTTGCACATGCCCAACATATTCAACAACATTGCGCTACATGTTCTGCATGGTTCTACAACATTGCACTACATGTTCTGCAGTTTGGACGTTTGGACGTTTTTTTTGTTTGTAGTTCATTTTGCCTCGATATATATATAGAGGACAAATCAAGTGAGAACCAAACTCATTCGTTAGAACTTGAGAACAGATATTGGCCATTGGATCACGCGCGATCAGATGATGAATTTTTTTACTCAAATAATCCAATTGAGGGCACAATCGACATTATACATGATTGACATACATAATATCTCTTGATTAATTAATTCCCCTTTTATCTACAAAATAATATACATTAATTACTACCCTTTTTATTTTTCCCCTTCTCTTTTTTATTTATGCAAAATAATATACATTAATTACTTCTCTTTTTTACCTTTTCCCTTATCTATTTTTATTTTTGTTGAATAATGTATGGACATAGTTCACTCACGAACAGACAGTTATAATAACCGGACATGTATGACCATGTTTTTCACATAATTTATAATAGGACATACATGTTCTGGTGTGGACATAGTTCACTTCTCGACGGGCAATATTAAAGACTTGAGTGATAAGTATGAACCCTGTTTTTCATAATATTTAAGAAGACATAGATGTTCTGATATGGACATACATGTTCTGGTTTTTTTCATTATCTTCTGGTGGACAAACTTCATTCTGGTATGAACATAGTTCACTTACTAACGGACATTTATAGGAATCGAACATGTATAATCATGTTTTCACATAATATGTGGTAGGGTATACATGTTTAAGTGTGGACATAGTTCACTTTTCGACGGACAATATTAATAACTTTAGTGGTAAATATGAACTCTATTTTCCATAATCTTTGTTATGACATATATGTTCTGGTATGGACATAGTTCACTTCGGGTCGGACAGTATTGGTATTGGTACTCGTAATTGTAATGACAGGACTATATTTTGTTTGTTATTAATTTAGAGGACATTTTGTACTTTGTGTTGGACATAGCTCCCTTAAAGAAGGACAAATGTAATAACCATTTATTAACTGTAGATATTAAATTTATTAATGTAATTTGGAAATAAATTGAATCTTACATGTAGAAATCTAATTTTAAAAATAAATCTAGATGGATCTAATTAAATCTATTAATTATATTTGATCTTACCTATAATTAGTTTGGTTACTACAAATAGATATTTTCTCTTCCCAAACTAACCCTCATTGAATACATATGTCGTTTTTTTCTTATTTAAACGTATGAATCTATGACGTTGGATGCACAAAGATCAGATGGTTATGTTTTATTCTCAAGTTTCAACATAATTATAAGTTCTCAGCCGAATGCATCCCTATATATATATATATATTCAATTTCTTTTTGCAAGAAAAAACATTACATTAATAATCTAAGAACTTAGTCGATAAATCAATAAGTTTTTGTTTTATTTTTACATTTTAGTAATTAATTTATTCCTCATTCTTTACATTATGAATTAAATCAAAAACATATATCATTATATAATATTTTAATATCTACCCCTAGTTTTAATTTGGTTTTGAGATGTTAGTTGAGAATATCTTGGATTAATGTTATTGCAGTCCGTTCAATTTTGACATAACACCAATAGTTTTCATGACAAAAATACTCCTGATTGTCTGTCAAATTTTCAAATGCATGTCATATGTCTCCTTTTTTTCTTTCTCCTCCTCCTCGCGCTTCTTTCCCATTTTCCCATTCCTTCGATGAGCTCTTGTGTGCGCTTCATATCCACTCGCTCTCTTCCTAATCTATCCTTTTCCTCCTTCGATTTTTTCTCTCTAGAAATTTTACAGTCATCTTCACTTTCTCAGTCTAGTTTCTCTCTTGATCTCTATCTAGTTCAAATACTTTCTCTCTAGAAAATTAATCGTTGAAGATGGACATATCTCTGACGTACAACTCTCACATAATGGAGAATGTCTTTAGGAATTTCAAGGGCCAAAGAGCTGTCATGATTAAAGCCCTTATCAAGGTATTAATAGTGTTCGTTTTTCCATTATTTTTCTACTCATTTCTCTTTCCAAGTTCATGAATTTTCTATTTATTATTATTTTTTAAATTTTAATTTTAATTTTTTTTTGATCAGCAATAATTGAAGACATCCTATACTAGCATGTACCAAGATTCGAACTCAGGACCTCACATGTGTTAAGTGAGCTCCTTACCACTTGGCCCAACTTGTGTTGGGCATTGACTGTGGTTTTGATTCTGAACTTTGTAATTGCAGATGTGTACTAGTTCTACCAGCAATGCGATCCTGGGTAGCGGAAAGTAAGGGTTGCATTTTTTTTCTTTTCGAATTATATTTTAGGGGAAACATCAGCTAGATACCCTTAAAATTAGCTATTTTGCGTGTGACTACACCTATAATTCTTTAGCATGGCGGGTACCTAGGTTTGAAACTTTTTGCACTATTAATCATTCTATCAAATTCGGTTAGATTTTAATTTTTATTTGTAAAATGATTAAAATAACTTTTAGAGAATTTGATTTTTTAAATTAGATTAAAAAGACTAAATTGACCTTACCTATTTTCAAACACTTGCCATTAGACTCTCTATCTCAATAAATGATCTATAGTTCTCTATCCAAAATTAAAATTGTTTGAACATGCACGGTAAATACGAACTCCTTAGTCCCTACACAAATGAATACAAAATTTATACCAAATTAGATACTCCAAAATCGATGCGATATTTTAGAAACAATATCTACTGTCTGAGATCTCTCTCCGCGACCTCCTCCTGTCCTCCACCACCGGCTTCTCTTCGTATATCAAACACGCGTCGAACCAGACCGATCAGATTCCTGTTTCTTAGTGAGGATCAGAAATTTTCCTCGGTGTTTGAGTTTTGGTCTTGATTGGTGATTAACGGTGTTTGTATGTTGTGGGATGAGAAAATTGGCGGTCAAGATGGGCCTAACTACTGTTGGATGAGGTCGTAGATCCAGAAACGCCATAGAGGAAACTGATGAGGTGACAGTGGCAATTAAAGATTCATTGAGTACGAAGGTGTGAGATCCACCGTCGATGAGTGATTACATAGTTGACGTTAACCAGAGCTCCTTCAGCTGCTGTAATTTTCTCAAGTACCCCAAAAATCCTCGATCTCTTGAGCTTTGCTTTCACCCCAAAAATTGATTTTGAATTTGGGGATTTGGGTTTTACTCAGCAGTGGTTATGTAGATCATGGTGATTTTGTTATCTTAACACTAATAATCTCCCAACCTATTTCTCCCTAATAAATCAACGCACAATGGATGTTGAACAGCTAATGATATAATTGACATAATAATATTATGTAAGAACCGGAGAGATTTAAATGATGGGTTTTGCGAGACAGGGCGTGTGTGAAAGCGAAATCGGTTCGTACCCAGAAGAAGAAGGATCGAGTAGAGAGTTTGGTAGGTGTCTCTTGTGGGTTGAAGAACAATAGTGATTTCTAATTAAAGAAAAATAAATGGGAGGGCGGAGAGGGAGAAGCCAATGACATGTATCTGAAAATTAGATGAATATGTAAAAGTGTTTTAGTATTTTCTATCTAATTTAAAAAATCAATTTATCCTTTAAGGGTATTTTAAATTTTTTAAAAAATTAAAATTAAAATCTAACCGAACTTGACAGAATGACTAATGGTGCAAAAATTTCCAAGCTTAAGTACCCGCAATGCTAAAAAATTTCTAAGTCTAGTCATCTGCAAAACGACTAAATTCTAGAGGTATCTAGGTGAAGTTTTCCAAATATTTTAATTGGTGTTTAAATATTTTGTTTTTATTTTTGTTTGTTCGGAAAATATGGGTGGAAGGAAAAAGAAAAGACATGGAGTTTTGCAATTGAGAATTTTGTAATTTTCGAAAATCCCATAAGAAAAGCTAAAAATATAAAAGGAAAGAAATAATAAATTGAGAAAAAATTAGATTTAAATTATACCAAGGAGCTCACCAAATGAAGGTGAAAATTGGAATGAAGTGTGAGGAGTAGAGAAAAAAAATAAATACTAATAACATGTTTTTTAAAAATTTAAAAGAAAATTGGAGATATTTTGTTCATTTTATCATGAAAATTAACGTTTTTAAGTTAAAATTAAACAGAATAAAGTAACATGAGTTAAAAGTATTCATAAAATTGTTGTTAATTAATAATTTTGAAAATTTGGAGAGTTTGACTTGAGGATACTCTAAGTCAAATATGAACATTTTGGTATCCTTAAAACGAGTTGAAGTCATTGATGTTCCGGTGTTGGTTGATGTTTGAAATGTGGTAGCTCATCGGTTGCATCAACTATCAAAATCTCGAGTCCTAGAATTATTATTACGAGAGACTCATAAAGCAAAATAACACTTTTGATTTGATTTTTAGGTCCAAAATTCTTTATTTTTTCCGGACACGGTTGTAAACATGTGATTATGATTCAAATTATTATATTTTATTGAATAATTAATAAATATAAATAAAATAAGAGGGCGATATTTTGTGGACATATCATTTGCTACAGAGTTATTGTATTTTAGTCTGACTCAAACAGAGGCAGGCAGAGTGAGAGAGAGCTTCACAAAACACCGCTCCAATGGTCTCTGCTGCGATCGAATGCGACCTCTGATTCCATCCCTCTTCTTGAGTTTGGATTTTGGGTCTGCCATGGCTGTGGCGTCTCCGCTGTGCACTTGGCTGGTGGCCGCCTGCATGTCCGTTAACTGCGACGCGTCAACGGACCGTCCCGTCAAGAGATTGAGAACGAGTCGTAGGACCAAATGTAGCATTCAGGGCCTCCTCACTTCTTGCTTGCCTTTTGAGCCCTCCACAGGTCTTTCTTCGCTTTTTGGATCCAACACTGTCTCACTCAATCCAACTCACAGGCGTTTCAATCGACCCGCTAACTCGGGTACTTGCTTTATTTACTCGTTTTGTGTTTCTTCTCCTCATATTGGTCTTGTTGCTCTGAAATGAAATGCCATTGCTGCTGCTTCTGCTGATCTTATTTTCTACTTATTTTATTTTAATTTAATTTGGAATTCTGGGTATTTGTTTTTTCGAAAATTGATGTTTCTTAAATTAGTTTTTTCTAGTTTGGTCTCTTGTAACCTGCCGTGCTCTTGTTCATGTCTTTTTTCATATGTTTTATTCATGTGCCATCTGTGTGATTGAATCCTGATTTGATTGTTTTTGTTATGTAGCCTGGAAATGATTTTGCTTACGCTTCATTTGGCTGATTGGAGTAGACGAACAGTAATCAATATTTAAATCTGAAATAAGGATTTTATTGATTGGGACCTGGGTTCGCTTTACTCAAGCACACAAAAGAAGCCACTTGGCTTTAGTTGAATTTGACTTCTTCCTATATGCAGATGACAAGTGAACTAATTAATAGAATCTCTATTGTTACATACTTTCTTTCTTGTGTTCATTAGTTACCATCAAATTGTTATTTCAGATGCTGAGTTGCCTGTGAGATTATGTCATACAAGTCATAATATTTCTATATTTTTATACAAATTTGTAGTTGAGATGTAAACCTTGCTTTGGCCATAGAAATATTATGAGAACAATGTAAGTGAGATGGTGTTTCATTTATTTGGTAAACAATCTAGTTCATCAGAGTACATAAATTGCCTGATGATGGTTTATTTTACTCTCGGTCATTTCTTTACTGTGCATGCATTGTTAGGTGGGTTTGCTTAGTTTAGTTATCTGTCGTTCATCACATTAAACCCTTACTATCTTTTTTCATCTAACTAGGTTCGGTGGCAAATTTAGTATCTGTGCTTAACCTTAATATTTAGAATTATAGCTGTTTTAATTATTGGACCAGTTATTAAAAAGAAAATCATAATTTGTATCTGCATTTACATCTAACTGCATTCTAACACATACAAACAATGTCCAAATGATTGACTAAATTTCAGGGAAAGTAATGGCCGTAGCTGTTCAGCCTGTAAATGAAGTCACGTCAAAGAAGAAACCTCAAACAAAGCAAAGGCGAGTTGTTGTGACAGGGTTGGGTGTAGTCACCCCACTTGGCCACGATCCAGATGTCTTCTATGATAATTTGCTGGAGGGTGTCAGTGGTATAAGTGAGATTGAGGCATTTGACTGTGCAGAATTTCCAACGGTAATTTTTCTTTCAATTTTTGGTATATTCTGTTTTTCTTGTCTTTAGATATTCTAGTTGATGAACTTTCTTCAGAGAATTGCTGGAGAGATCAAATCTTTCTCCACAGATGGATGGGTTGCACCAAAGCTTTCCAAGAGGATGGATAAATTCATGCTTTACATGCTTACTGCTGGCAAAAAAGCTTTGGCTGATGGTGGGATTACGGAAGATGTAATGAAAGAATTAGATAAAACAAAATGCGGTGTCTTGATTGGTTCAGCAATGGGTGGCATGAAGGTAAATCGGTGTAGATACTTTGCGGCTTGATTGGTTCTTGTTCTCAAGAAACTTAACTTGTAAAATCCTATCTCAGCTAAATATGTAGCGGATATCTTAGAGTTCCCTTTTCCCCATAAAATGGGTGTTCAGATTTTCTGCAACCATTAAAGTCACATGACTGGCATGTATGCCAAGCAATCTGAATACATAATGCTGTTGTCTTATTTGCTTATTACTCCTTGTTTACACCCTTTGAATGGAACAGGTATTTAATGATGCAATTGAAGCCTTAAGGATATCATATAGGAAAATGAATCCATTCTGCGTACCTTTCGCGACTACAAATATGGGTTCTGCCATGCTTGCAATGGATCTGGTTGGTTGAAGGCTGCCGCATGATAAGATATTTATGTATGGGCATTGTAATTTAAACTTGACTTTCTGACTGATCATTTACTTGGTACTGTCAGGGATGGATGGGTCCAAATTATTCAATTTCTACCGCTTGTGCTACTGGGAATTTTTGTATATTGAATGCAGCGAACCATATCATTCGAGGTGAAGCTGTAAGTATTATGCACAATTTATTCAATTCAAGCAAAACGAATTGTTGTAGCTGGTCATAGCTTTTTACTGCTTTCTTGTAAATATGCTTTAGAAAAAACCCTAAAAAAATAGTATTTTATTTCCTTCAATATATTCTGAAAATGTTTGAAAATGCAGGATCTGATGCTTTGTGGTGGCTCAGATGCAGCAATCATACCTATTGGTATCCGTTTCTTTCCTGTACTTACTATCCTTCAGCACACATCAACTTGATATGTACTGTATAAATTTTCATACAGGTCTGGGAGGTTTTGTTGCATGCAGGGCTCTATCACAAAGGAATAGTGATCCAACCAAAGCATCACGCCCTTGGGATAGCGTAATGATATCAACATTATTTTGCTTTTCCTTTCATCCTTTCCTCATTTAATATTTTGATTTCATTACTGCATACATTTTCATTGAGGGTTTTAAATGAACAGAATCGTGATGGATTTGTGATGGGTGAAGGATCTGGCGTTCTGCTCTTAGAAGAATTAGAGCATGCTAAGGTATACACTCAAGTTTAGAGAGCCATGCCATGTGGTATCTGTATGAAGTACTGTTTTAGCCAGTTCGCTCTATTGAGGATTACATCATTTATTAAGGGAAACATTATATATTAAATCATAGGCTATCATGCATCTTAATCCACATGGTACTATGTTTCTCATATCCTCACGATAGTCAATATAGTCAAATTATATTGACTATATTATACTTACATTTTGAGGAAATAACCCCATAGATCAAACATTCTTTTGCAGAGGAGAGGTGCAACTATTTATGCTGAGTTTCTTGGTGGAAGTTTCACATGTGATGCTTATCACATGACTGAGCCACACCCTGATGGTACGTTCCACTCCATGAGAATTCCAAGCTTATTATGCTATTGTCATCGACATTTTGGACGTTGTGATACTTGTCAAGGAAGCTAGTTATATGAGTTATGACAACATCTTTCTTTCTAAGTTCATTCAATTATCAGTGGTTGTAGAGATGTACATCCTTAAGCCACTTGCATAGACAGCGATCTTAGTGATTCTGATATTGTCAGAAAGGCAATTTGTATTCAACAGTCAGCGTAGCCTTTTGGTCATAAGCTAGCAGAAATTGATAGAGGATAGAGTACATGGATCGGAAATGTGTCCAAATTATATACTGTGCATGCATCAGTTTTGGTTGTGTCAAATCAAATGACTCAAATTGTTTAGGCTTTGGGGCAATTCTTGAAACTTTTACTCTGGAAAATGGTACCTACTTTTTAAAGCCTTTTCGTAGAAGTTTAAATTACCTATGGCAAGGTAATTGAAATTATGTCACAATTATAAATTATATCTTATCATGACTTATTTAATATTTTTTTTTTATTAAATTCCTTATGCAGTCACATTATTTAGGCTTGATGTGGATAGATGCGTATACTCTCTGATAGGGCTAGCCGAGATAGTGTTTGAGACGAATTCATATTACCCACCTAAGTTTTGGGTAACATTTACTTAGTATTTTCCTTAAAATTATGCGCATTATAGGAACTAATTAGAGTTATCTTGTCAAGCAAAACTGTTTAGTTTATGATATTTTTCAAACTTTCCTTCAGTTACAATTCACATATGCATGATATATAGCTGCTACGGATTTATAGTTCATATTTCCTTAAAAAGCTGTCTGGATTTTAAACCTATCTAAACTGTTGAAAACAAACTCTTTACCCATGGATGGGTTATGGAATACGTAAAAAAGAACTTGTATAAAACAAAATAATGGGTTTATGCAAGACTGTTGTTCTCATTAAGAATGTGACTATTCCTATGCAAAGGGACACCTAACAAGCCCTTAATCTATGAATGGTTATGTGGTACCACATTTCTTTGGCCTCCCCCATGAATTTGTCTGGTGGATCCATAGACTGTTCAATAGATTGTGTTGCAATTTACTCCATAAATCTTCTAGCAACTGTTTAAAGGTCAACCACTGGATTTGCTTCTTTGCTTTTAGACTTGTGAAGATACTTAGCCTTATGAACCCTTAAATTTGCTTGTGATGCTTAGCATACATCCTTCAAAGTTTCAGTAATGAGATTATATATTCAAGCAATAACCTATATTACACATGTTTGTCCACACCTTTGTTTATTACATGTGAGATCATCACTACGTAGGTTTTTGATAATGTGTGCATAATTAACTTGTCTGGAATCTAGAGATAGATTGTCCCATTCTTTGTTGAATGTATATGCACTGTCTAGAAAGTGGTGTGGAACACAAGCTTTATGTGCCATTGCAGTCACATTCTCTATGAGCCTATTGCATACAGACTTTACGTGCTTCATGTGAATAAATAACAGCACCAGTTTCATCTACAAACAGGGCTTGGTGTTGTTCTGTGCATTGAAAAGGCCTTGGCTAAGGCGGGAGTATCCAAGGAGGACGTGAACTACATAAATGCACATGCTACATCCACACCATCTGGAGACCTCAAAGAATATCGAGCCCTTGTTAAGTGTTTTGGCCAGAATCCAGAGGCAAGTGAAGTGAAGTGAAGTCACGTTATAATTCATCACCAGAATATGATGATAGTAATACCACGGTTTCGTTATGCAGCTAAAGGTGAACTCTACAAAATCTATGATCGGTCATCTATTAGGAGCATCTGGTGCTGTGGAAGCAGTTGCGACAATACAGGCAATACGAAGAGGGTGGATTCACCCAAATATCAACCTGGAAAACCCCGACACCGGTGTGGTATGTCCATTTCGTGCTTTTCATTTTTGTTTCAATGATTATGTTATGTATGTATATCTTGCTTTGGGTTGTGAAATCAGAACACGAGTATCTTGGTGGGGCCAGTAAAAGAAAGAATTGACATCAAGGCGGCGTTGTCGAATTCATTTGGGTTTGGGGGACACAACTCGTCGATTATATTTGTCCCTTACAAGTAGAATATCTATAGACAAGGGCACATTATTCCATTGGTGAGTTTATATTATAAATGGTAAAGGCTTCTTCTCATTGCTTGACGTTGCTGGCAATTACGCATGGTTTGGCTTGGCGTACACAATTAGTCCTCAGATAGTAATTTTCATTTTGTTGGGTCGGAGAGTATTTGACAGCAGAGGTCACACTTGTGAGTGATGAAGATATTATTATAAGGATTTATCTTTTAAACTGTGCTGTAATGAATTTTGGGCTTTTGTCAGAAAATGTGTCCTGTTATGCAAGAAGAGAGTATTGATGTGCTCTAATTTAAAAACTAAAATGAACATATGTATATCCACATGCTATAGCCTATAGTAAGTAACCAAGTTGTGTGAAAGATTAACATTTCAAAAAAGAAAAAGAAAAAGAATAGAATTTGTATATTAAGTTTGAGATATTCTTTGACAACAATGTCGTTTGTTTAATAGTTTGCGTTTATAACATACAAAATGATTCATAACACCAGCTTTGTTTCTGTTTCAAAAGTATTTATCACTATCAATGTCACGTCAAGATAGAGTACGAGTACTGGTAGCAGTAGTAGTAGTAGTAGGTGATTCATTTATGTTTCATTGTCGGTAGTAAATATGCTTTGCCTTGCTGTATCTTTGAAAAAAAGGAAACAATTTCAAAAAAAGTTGGGACCCAAAAATCTTGTGTATATAAAATATAAAACAAAGCACACTCCTTTGGCATTGGAGCCTCTGGTCTGGTGTGTGCAGCAAACTAATTGCTTGCACAGGGGAACACGGGTTAAGAGACAAAGGTCAAATAATTGATACCCTCATTTTATAACCTGACATGTACTGTCTGCAATCCATCGTCCACAAACATTTTCTAGAATTGAAATTAATAATATGACTATTAGACAGCCACAGGCACAGCCACATTGATCATCATCAGAGTCACTCACACACACTAATGAATAATGATACAAGGTAATTAAAGGGATAAATAAAAACATAAATACAATCAGAGATGGGGAAGAGTCGATGAGGGCCTGGTGTGATCTAGGCGGTTAATCATGTAGAGGGCGTTGCTGGTTACTTTGGCGATGTTGGAGATCTTGTTCTTGACGTCAGTCCTGACGGTGCCCTGGAAGCCGTCGAGGCAGGTGTCCTCGTTGGTGAGGGCTGCGCTGACCCAGGTCTCCGCATTGCTCATCTGCCAGCGGAAGGTGTCTCCCCCGAGGCTGAGGTGCTGCAGCTCGGCGAGGGTGTTTCTGAGCTCCTCCACCGAATCGGTGACCTGCTCCACGCAGTCCCCCACCGCCGACCTCTCCCTCCCCGTCACGTTCGCCGCCAGCCCCCTCAGGTACTCCCTCACGCGCCCAGCCCTCTTCAGGCTCACGCTCACCGCCGCCTTCGCCACCTCCTGCGGGCTCTTGGCCGCCCCCGTGTACGCCGCCAGGCTGCGCAGGCACACCTCTGGGTAGCTCGCGTGCACGCACGACCTCCGCACCAGATCTTCGCTGCGCTTCTTTCCCTCGGCGCCGGCCAAGGCCAAGGCCAGGAGGAGGACCAGTACACCCAGCACAGGAATCGATGACATTGTTTGTTTGTGTGTCAGGTCTTAGTGGTGGCCTTCCTTTTATAGCCTGGGCTTTTCATAGGCTCTCCGATTGTTTTGCCTAAACTAACCCTACTATTTCGCATTAAATGCACCGCGGATGACAGTAGGGTAAGTGTAGTAGAGTCGGTTCCAACGAACACCAAACCTACTTGATGGACAAGAACAAATACTTTCAAATTTCATTACTCATTCACCCATTCTTAAATTAAAACAGTAATTTTAGATTAATACATTTACAGCATATGTCATTTTTTTAAATTTAGGAGTAATTTCAGTTTACTGCGATGTACTATGCAAGATTCTCAATTCCTTATTGCATGGTCCATTGTTCGGAGGATGTCATGACCTTGTTTTATGATAATCAATTGACTAGTCAGATTGGAGCGAGCCTCAACGCTTCATTCATAGTGATCCATTAGTCTGAACTCGCCCCTCTCTAAGCTATTGGCCAATGTACTTTATTTTTGTGTCAAGTCCTTTTTTGATGTTTTTGTTGTTACGACGAAGATTGGCTATTTTATTTGTTTGATGTTCACTGACGAAGGTCCATCCAAATGGCAAAGAC